>RJWJ010021442.1:0-27886 GCA_004363605.1 Indri indri
ACAATCTCCAGCAACATCCCTGAGTTCTTTCCCCCCCTTATGTTCCATATCCAATCTATTACCATGCCTTTCTATTTCTACCACCTAAAAAAACCTCAACTGCGTCCACTCTTCTCCATTCTACTGCCACTTCGCTAATCTAAGCCACTGTTGTCTCCTGTCTGGACTATGGCATATCCCCTGGCCAATCTGCTTATACTTGCCCCAGTATTCTCTTTGTTTACACAGCAGTCAGATTAATCTTTAAAAATATAGTTCAGACAACTCAGAAACAGAAAGTCAAATACTGCATGTTCTCACTTATAAGTGGGAGCTCAATAATGTGTACACACGGTCACAGAGAGGAATAATAGACACTGGAGACTTCGAAGGGTGACAGGGTGGGAAGGGGGTGAGGGATGAAAAATTACTTAATGGGTACAATGTACAGTATTCAGGTGATGGGTACACTATAAGCCAAAGACTTCCCAATTACACACCATAGCCATATAACAAAACTGCAATTGTAGCTCCTAAATCTATAAAAATTTTAAAAAGAAAAAAGAAATATAATTCAGATGATGCTACTCCCCTGAATAAAAACTCTTAGTACTTTCCCATAAAATCCAAACTCTTTATCACTGTATACAAGGCCTTTCAGGATGTGGTCCCTGCCATTCTCCCCTCTTGTCCATAATGCTCCAGCTTTTCATCTCCTTAAGCACATCAAGTTCTTCACGGCTTCAGGCCCTTTACACACAGTTCCCTCTATGTGAAACATCTCATTCTGTCTTCCCTTGTTCCTCGTCCAGGCTTCCTCTAAGGGGCTGTCCCTTATACCTAAGTCAGTCCCCACTGCCTCCTCACCCAACGATTCTCTATTATCGTACACAGTTCTTCTCCTTTTTAGTAGTAGCACGAGTTATTATATAATCCATGAAGGCAGAAAAGATGCCTTAATTTTTCATGGCTGCATATATACTCCAAATATAAACACAAGGAAGTTTTGTTGAAAGTATATAAAACTGATTTAAGCAAGGTGTATGTTCAGCATTTCCCAGGACTGTCTGCTCTTCTTTAAAACTGTTTGACTATAGAGGTCCATGGTATGAGCTTGACTAGATTTGGAGAAAGCTGGAAACCTCAAATTGCATGCAAAATTTTGTGTAACTATGTTTTCTAAGCAGATATCCAGAATGTGTACCAGAATCTCAAAGGAATAAGCAACCCAAAAGATACACATACTATTTGGGTTATGAGCACACTAACAGCCCTGACTCAAGCATTCTAAAAGCTATTCATGTAACAAAAACACTTGTACCCCCTTCATATTTTGAAATAAATAAAAAGGAAACCAAAACAATACAACTAACAACAACAACAACAAAAGATACATGCTCTAATAAATTCTGGCTTCATTATTTAACAAGATAGACCTCAAATTCAACATACGGTCAATTCTTGAAACAAAATGGAGAAGAGATGTAGTATTCTTAACTTTAAAAAGCCTAAGTCCTGTAATTTATCAAATCTCAATAAAATCTGGTATTAAATGTATGGTTTATCTTCCATCAGACAAATTTCTTACATAGAGGTACAGGGGGAAAAGACAAATGAAGATGCATCCATCACAGGAAAGGCTACAGAAAATGAAATACATATGAGGAGAAACATCAGGAATGACCAGTCTTATCACCCATTTCAAATTCTCACTAGCCAGATACCTTGATGAACTAAGCACCATAACTTATAACCCTTTCATCAGTTTCCTCTCACATATTAATATATAGTCACTTCAGCATTCTGGGCTTAGAGTCTCCTCTTTAAATCCTTCAAAGAATGTAAAAGAAACCAATTCCAGTGTCAAAATAGTGGAGCAACTCATCGTAAGTCTGTCTGTTACTTTCTTAGGGGTATGACTGGATAGAGGGGCCACCCCTAAACAATGACACGCTCATGAATCAAAAATCATGAAAATCCAACCTGATCACAAAAACCCAGACATTCAGTCATTTTTGTTCAAGGTCACAAAGCTAGCTAATGCCAGGACTGGAACTTGCCTCCTATGTTTAGTGGTCCTCATACCAGCTTCTCATGCTCTTGCATAGCTCCACCAAATGCTTAGCATGAATTCCCAAAATACTAAAACACTAACTCTGGGCTATTGATTTCAAAAAAAAAAAAAAAAAAGACTAAAACTAGCATGACATGAAACTCAGAAATTGAGAAGTAAATATGACACTATAGAAAGACATTAACTCTGACTTCTTTCACAACAGTATCGTTTTCACTTGTGTACAGGACAGTGTCTGATTAAGGCAAGATTATTTTTGCAGTTTATTATAATTATTTTAGTGACGCAGAAATTACAAATTTAAAAAATCATTACTCCAGAATAATAAACGTGACATTTATTTTTACTAAGTTTGTAGCTAACAATGTATAAATGAGGCTCTGTTTCCCAATTTTTAAACCTATCACTAACGAACAGATCTTGTAATTGACTTGAACAAGTTTCAAGAGAAAGACAAAATGGCTTATGTTTCATTGTTGTTGTTTTTCTCCCATTAAATTTATGCCAGTTATTGAAATATTCTAGCATGATATTGCTCAACACAAATGATCTAAAGATTTTCAGTTTCATTAATAGGGTACATTACTTCCACACTTCAATAAAAGAACAGTTAGTACTAGAACCTTTTACCAACCTATTATGCATTCAAAGACTGTATGAAGTTTTAAGACATTTCCCAAAATAGAGGCTTTAAATGAAAGATAAGAAAATACACTGATTAGTGTAGTAAACAGTATCCCTTTCCAAATCTTTAAAAAATAAATTACTTTCGGAAAAGCTGACTTTTAAGCTACAACACAGAATATTTCCTTACTCAGCAGACAGCAAAATTCCTCAAGATTAAATCCTATGAGCCAGATTTTTCTCCCCCAGTACTGCTCCTATGTGGCATGGGGCATAATTTTATAAAGTGTTAACTCCTTCACTTTGTCTATTGACATTCTGTTTTCAAAAATAAACCCTTAAACTCAGAACAGATTTTACTCACTATTCCAAAGCAAGTATAATGAGCATACCTTATAATGTTTTACAGTTGTGATACCATATTATAAAACTGTGTCTGTGCGTGCCCAGGATACGAACTACAAGAATCTCCCTCTTTCTCTGAAGTGACTGTTTCAAGATATCATACATTAAATTATTTACTATGCAAAGGAGGAAGTCGATATGTAACTCGAAATCAAATAATCTAAAAATCCCTGCTCTTCTTAAGAATTACAGGCAAATCAAAATCAGACTGATTGAATTTTATTCCTCACCTTGCCCCAAACCATGTGAACAGTAAAGGTAAGAAAGAATGGGGAGGTGAATAATGGTAAAGGAGATACTATTCACAAACAAGTTATTTAACTTCTCTGCCTATCAAGTTCCTAGTTAATAAACAAGAATAATACCCACTTCACAGGGTTGTTGCAAGGATCAAATGAGTTACTGCACGAAAATGATTTGCCAGCTAAAAGGAACATAATAGGCCCTCAATAAATGCCAGCTTCTTCCCCCAGTTCTGAGCCCTCTGTTCTTTGTTCTCTACACTCATTTCCTCAGATGACTCAGCTCTCTCATGACTTTTATTAACAAATGCTGAAAACTACTCTATCAATCAAGGCCCTGGTGTGTATGTGCCTGCCCTCTGTCTGTCCCAGTCCCCAAGATACTTAGGTGAGGAAGAAAGAGGAAGAGACTCCAACTACCTGAACTTCACTGTAAGAACCAGCATTCAGGGTGGACAAATCTCCACTCATTTCCAACTATCTCCTGAAGATCTGTATTGCCATCTCAAAATGCCTGAAATCAAACTCACCATTATTTCTTTAAAAAATGAGGCCCTATTCCTGCCCCTTTTCTAATTGTGAGTGGTACCCAATACAGAATAATCCACGCCTCATTCTTCTCTCACCCAAATATTGCCAGATAACCCAGGCCTATCAAATTTACCCTCATAATCTCTACTATAATATATCTCATTTTCTGTCCCACTGCCACCACCAGAGTCCAGGTCAGGGTTTCTCATTCTCAGCACTCCTGACATTTTAGGCCAGATAATTCTTGTGGGGACTGGCTGTGCATTGTAGGATGTTTAGCAGCATCTCTGGCCTCTACCCACTAGATGGAGAACTGCTCCCTCGGCCCAAGCTATGACAACCAAAAACATTTCTAGACATTGCCAAATGCTCCCTGGGGTGCAAAATCACCCTCCCCATTGTCTCCCTCATTCCTGCATTTGAGTGCCACTGACCCAGTTCCTCACCACTTCATATGTGCCATACAAAACCAGCCCCTAAGTTAAGTCTCCAGTTTCTTTCCTCTAACTCATGTGGCACTAAGACCTCCTAAAGCACTGCTTTAGGAGTCATTTCTCTTAACTTTACTACTCCGTTACCTTCACAATTAGTTCAAAGCTCTCCACCCAGCCTTAAACATTATTCTGCAAAGCACCTCACATAGTGGCTACCCAGCAGTCCTTCAATAACACATCCAGTCCCTCCTTTTCTATTTCACCACTGTCACCTTCGTTTGGATGCCCATTACCTAGCAACCAATCCAGGCCACTACAAGAGCCTCCTTCCCTAGCCTCTAATCTATCACTCAAAGTCAAAAACTTTCAGTGCCTATTGAAATATGAAATCTTCTACCTGTCTTCAGAGTCTTTCATAACACAGCCTCTTTATGTTCTGTTGTCCCTAAAATACATGCTAGCATCAGTAAAGCCTGATTACCAGTCCCTGAAAAGGCTTCTACACTTTCTACCTTCCATCACGTTTTTTTCTCTGACTGAAAGCCCTCTTCATCCCATTCCTGTCACTCCACCCCAAATAAAGTCCATCTGAATTAAGAAGTCTTTCTTGATCACACCTCCTTTGTGTTTACATAGTATTTGCACCTGTCCTGTGGCACTCACATTCTACTTTATGATACACATGAGTGTTCCTATAACTTACAAGATCCTTGAGAGCTTATTTCTCCTCTTTTGATGCCATGCGATGCTTAGCCCAGTGCTAAATAGAGAACTCAGTTATTACATGTGAGTTGCCCCAAATGTTTCCCCATATAGAAAGCAATGGAGGACTGTGTTTTCAGACAACCCAAACTCCCTTAAGGGAATTAAGCCCATATTCCCCTTTTGTCTCACATTTCTATGTCTTAGGACAATTTTTAAGTAAATTGCCTTCCAGATATTCAGACTGCTATCTAGTGTATATTACTGTAAGAGTTCTACTTCAGGCAATTCCTACAACTTCCAACTTGTAACTGAATCCTGAATACTTACTTGAACTATGTAAGCTCTCTTTTTATATGAAAAAAATAGAAATTGATTTTTCAATCTTAATAAAATTGAGCAAAATATGAAAACAACTTGGATTGGACTAAACATATTTCAAGTAAAGGTTAATTAATGCTAATTTGTCTGTCCTAAACAATACACTTAAAGTCCTAAAGTAGCTGCATCATTACAAAGATTAAAAGTCAGTTTTACTTCAACTCCCCCAACCCCAAACACAACCCAAACAACACGAAGGCTTCTCCTTAATTTCAGTTCCTAACTAACTTGAAAATATATTCTGTTATTTCTACATAAACAGCTGTATCATTAATGACCATGTTTTGACCAGATCTTTCTTTAAATCCTATTCCAAAGCCCTATGAGGAAAGTATAGTAGCCAACACTACCACTACCATTCTTTAGCACAGGTCATCAAACTACAGGCCCTGTTTTGTATATCCCTGAGCTAAGAATGGTTTTCACATTTTTAAAGGATTATAAAAACAAAGGCGAAGAATAGGCAACAGAGACTACAAGTGGCTGGCAAAGCCTAAAATATTCACTAATTGTCCCTGTTTGGCAGCATGAATTTGGGACTCCTAGTTGTCTGTTGGTATGTAAAACACACAACTTTTCCTTCCAAGGTTTTAAAAAAGCAATATAAAACATACAAGATTATGCAAAAAGATAGGACTCATTCAACTTAGACATAGTTAATGCACAGGTAACTTCTAAAACAGAGGCCTATGTGTGAACATTTTAATACTTCACAGAATTTTTGTTAGAAGAAGCTTGACTTTCACTCTAAAGATGAACATTACTTACGCCTGAAGAGGAAAAGAGCCTGACCCAAAATCACACTGCTAGTTAACAGCAGAGTGGGGGGTCAAGGACCCAACCCTCAAAACTCCTGCGCAGTCCACTACATACACCTATGTATGTGGCTTTAAGTTTTGGAGATTTGGATAACTGGCTTGGATCAATACAAAGATGAAAACTTAAAACCTATTCCTGATAAGCTGTTTAGACACTAGCAGCTTTGAATCATTAAACAGAGTAACATTAATGCTCACCACATAACATTAGATAACTTCTAGGAAGCCTTCTTTTTAAAAAGCAGATATGATAAAGAAGCCTTAAAACTTACTTTGCTTGCTCCTCTAGGGCTTCAGATTGAGGCTGTGTGACTTCCAGCTGCTCAATACTTATCTCCCAACCCAAATCCACAAGTTCCACAAATGTAATCGAATGCCCATCGGAAAAACACTGTCCAGGTTACATCAGACACGTTTTACAGATAATTACAAGTTCTTTTCATGTCTACTTGCAAACTACTGGCTAGAAGTTCAAAATCTTTTAATCTCCCTAAGAATTTAACTTCCTTAAAAGAAAAAAACTGTTTCTTTTGGATTCCTAAATCTATAAAACTCACTTTATCGCATCTTCTCGGTTAATTCAAGAATTGAAAAAAAAAACAAAAATGTTTTGCCCATACTGATAACGTTACTACTCTACAGGCGATCCAAAGCGCCCCTGGATACTAGGATCTAAGATTCAACCCCAGTAACAAGCCAAGATCCTTCATATGAAGTTGCTCTTCCAGTGTTGAAGAATACAGATTCTCCGCGGCAGCCGAGGGATACAGGGCTTAGGCTCCTCGGACCCCCACCCCCACCGCAGGAGTCGCGTCCTCTAAAAGAGACCCCCTCCCCCTCGACCGCGGCGCGAGTCCCGGGCGCCCGGGCACCTGCGGCCCCTGCCCACAGCTGGGGAACCCGGGGGCAGCAGCCCACCGCCGGCCCTTCTGCCGGCCGGCCCCGGGACGCGGCGTTACCTGGAGGACCACGTCGTTGGGCAGCTGCGCGGCCCGGAACAGCTCCAGCACCCGCCCGTTGACGACCACCTTCTTGGTGCTCTCAATGTCGCAGTAGGAGAAGAGATCTGAATAGTATTTCTGCTCCGCATCGCTCAGCGTTAAGCCTTCCATCTTCGCCTCCGGCTCGCGGCCGCCCCGCCCCGCATGCAACACCCGGGGCCCGGCCCCAGGACCGCGGGGCGGCGGGGGCTGCGCGTGGCCGCGCGGCCCGGCCTCCTCCTCGCTCCCCGAAGCCGCCGAGAGCCCCAGACCCGGCCTCACACGCGCCGGGTGCGCCCGGGCCACAGGGCCCTGAGGTCGCGAGGAGGGGGCACGGCTAGGCTCGGCGCACAGCCGCTCGCGAGGCCCTGCGCAGCACTGGGCTCGGCTCCGGCCGCGGGGAGGGTGCGGGGAAGGAGGCGGGGGCCGCGGAGGCGCGAGGCACTGGCGGACTCCGCCCCCGCCCCCGCCGCGGGTTCGAGTCTCCCCGGCTCCCCGCCGCTTCTCCGAGACTTCCCGCCTCGGCTTCCCCTTCCGTCCACGCCTCCGGAGCGGCAGCACTTCCCAGAAAGTTGTGGGGCTTCGAGTCTAAAGTTTTGGGGGCTCTGGGCTGAACGTGGCCGCCGCTCCGCCTCCCTCCGCCGCCATTTACAGCGCCCGGGCCCGGCCCCGACGCGCCCGCACCAACACTGACAGCGGCAGCCGCGCTCCAGACCCGGATGTGAGGCCAGGAGGAGAGAGCGCGAGAGGGAGAGAGAAACACCCACCGGGCTGGCTCGGCCGCTCCCGGGAGAGGGGGCCGCAGCGCCCCCTGGCGGCCGGCGCCCGGCGGCGGGATGGCAGAGCTGCCCTCTGCGCGGAGACCCCAACGCTGAGACCCCGGGAAGGGGGTCGGGATGGGGGGCAGAAGAGCATGCATGCAGCTCATTAAGACCGAAAGAACTTATATTCGGGTTGCAGGTTTTACGTTTCGCAGTTTCTGGTCCTAAGCGTTTAATAACTATGATTGAAAGGGGAACATTGTTCAGGTTATTATTATTCTATCTGTACCTTTTTGATGTAGAGGTTACTGAAGATAAATTCAATATTTCCATCTGCTCTGAAAGGCTGTGAACATCCAATCTATCCGGGAACCCTCGTCATCGAAACGCTGAGACTTAACTCACTCTTGCTCGAAGCCGTGTTTACCTGAGAAACAAAATGCAACAAATAGAGGGGGAAATTGGCAAAGTTGTCCTCCGTGTACAAGGTCACTCCGGTCACTAGGAATTTAGTACTATAGATTTATACCATCGACTCGATAAGCTCGTGCAGGCCCTGGGCAGACCACAGAGGCTGCCACTCCTTAATTTCCTCATTTATGAAAATTACGTAGTTGCACTGTTTTAATCTGCACCTGTTTCAGAAAGGGGATTCTTAAACTATCTCAAGTAGAATACCTTAACAGGAGTTTATATTTAGCAAATGTGAACTACTTCAAAGACAGCAGCCAAGGCCAATTATACAGATTTTTTGGGTTTGGTTTTTATTTTGTCTTCTGCATGTTGTTCCCCAGAGTGGTAATCCTACAAATGGTACATAGGAGGAAACTATTACAGGTTCACTCACAATCGTTTATTTGTAATTCTAAAATTCAAAGAGCACTGAAAACCCAAAGATTTTTTTTTTCTTTGTAGCGTTTTGGCAGCAAAACCTGTCCTGCCTCATTTGGAGGCAAAATCTTAACTAAACTTGCCTGAAGCTATTTTTATAGCCTTTGTGGATGGCACTCTGTGTCAATACTTGTTCATTTTACTCCAGGCCTTAATGGAATGTTAGTATATACACAGTAACAGGCATTACATTATCTTTCTTTCTTTTAAAAAAAAAGATAAGGTACTGTGGACCTGTAAATATTTTCTATCTTGACTAGTAGTATTTTATAAAGAGATATATATAATAATATCCTGTTAAACTTGTTTCCCTATCTCTAAAACTTTCAATTTGCTGCAGCAGCACCTCGTATCACCTGCCCAGAAGTGATCAGAGCCCCACAGACAGCCTGTCTTCCAAAGGCGTAAAAAGCAGGAACATAGTGAGGTAGGATTGGCTCACAATTGTGTTCAGCATCTTTTTCTCTGTAACCTTTTCTAGGCCTTGCAGCTCTTTTCTGCCCCAGGGCCTTTGTTCCTGCCACCTGAAATACTCCGCACACAGGTCCCATTCAGGTACCCTGTTCATATGTCACCTCTTCAGAGAGGCCTTTCCTCAACACCTGATCTAAAGTAGTCCCACCATGCACTATCCCCTTGTCTGATTTCTTTTTCTTTATAGCACTTTTCACCACCTGACGTTAAAGTATATATCTGTTCATATTTTTTTTTTTTTTAGAGATAGAGGCTCACTTTGTCACCCAGGCTAGAGTGCGGTGGTGCCATTATAGTTCACTGCAACCTCCAACTCATGGGCTCAAGCGATCCTCCTGCCTCAGCCTCCTGATTATCTGGGACTACAGGCACACACCACCATACCCGGCTAATTTTTCTTATTTTTTGTGGAGACAGGGTCTTGTTATGTTGACCGTGCTGGTCTCTAACTCCTGGCCTCAAGCAATCCTCCTGCCTCTGCTTCTCAAAATGCTGGGATTACAGGTGCGAGCCACCCTGCTTGTCCTATTTATATTTTTAATAGCTAATAATCATCATGTACTTACTATGTTTCAGGTACTGTTCTAAAACCTTACACGCCTTACCACATTAATCACAACAACCCTGTGAAGTAGGTACTATTAGTATTTTTTGACATATTAGTAAACTGAGGCAAAATGGGTTAAGTAATTTCCAAGTCATGGTGTTATTAAGTATCTGGATCTGGAATTCAAAACCCAGGCTGTGTCAACTCTAAAATCACGACCCTATACTGCCTTTCTTATACTTGTTTATTAAGTCCCCTCAGCCACTATTCCTGTATTTACTAGAAAATATTTCTTCATTGCCACAGTCCCATGGCCCAGTATGTGGCAACACAGTGTGTATCAATAGTGATTTGTTGAATGAATGAATGATCAAGTGATTTTAACATTGATGTGATAAGTCAGTCAGTATATTAAGTCCTGACAATGTCATTGATAGGTCCTTGGAAACTGTGATTTTAAGCAAAACAATGTATAATGAAACCAATTTTATCACAGGCCAATTGGTGTTAACAAGAGTTAAGTTCCTGTGGCATATTTCTGGATACAAAAACATCACCAAACTTCTAAGTAAAGGCCAAAACACTTCTAATATTAAACACTGAAGTAAATGTGAGCTCTACATACATCTCAGACATATTAATAAAAACAAGTAAGATAATTATTCACCAATTTTGGTGAATCATTGAGTGATGACAGTTGTCGTTGTGGTGGGTTAAATCAAGGAAAAAATGTTCGGAAAGTGAAAATTGTCAGGGTCGCCTCCGACCCCACGCAGTTCAAAACCAAACAATCACAAATCTGGCAGGCTCCCGAGCACTACCATGCCACAGTGTTATTGTCCTGCATCTCTGTGATTATCATAGGCTTTTAAAATTTTTATTTTACGATCATTTGTATTCACTCATTCATTTTCCAACCTGCTTATTTCACTTCAAGGTCACAGGTGGCTGGAGCCTATCCCAGCAGCTCAGGGGGCTGAGAACCAACCCTGGACAGGACACCATCCCTTCAGGGCACACTCACACACACGCACACACACTCAGACTGGGGACATGTAGACAGTGAACCTAAGGAGCACATCTTTAGGATGTGGGAAGGAACTGGGGTATCCAGAGAAAACCCACATAGACATGAGAAGAACGTGCCAACTCCACAGACAGTGGCCCTGACAGAGAATCGATTTTTTTTCTCATTAACCTTATAACGAAATGACATTGAATGAAACAAAATGTTATTCAAGGACCTTCTGTACTCTCATCTCCTCCTAGTTTCACACTGTTGGTTCTATGGTAGAAACCTCCAGCACCACTCCTCTTTAGCAACCTGATAATTACAGGAGTGCCTCACTTCCAACTTGTAGAACTCTGAAATTTTCTTCTCAGTCCATAATATGCTCTCCTTTTACTCTCGACTTCCATTCCTCTAACAAGCCTAATCCTTATAACCTTCAAACTCTCCTCAATACCAGCAGGTATTTCATGTATTCAAAAATATACTTTGAGCATCTTGTGCCAGTGTAAAACCAATGGCATAATCTTGTCCTCAGGGATCATACAGTCTAGGGACCTTGTTGTCAGCCCTGTCAATGGTGTTCTGCTAGCAGCGTTGATTTTGATTCCTTCATGCATTCCTTCCCCCCACCCCTTGCCAACTGCTAATACAGAATGACCCACAGCATATATGCTGTAGGATGTTGAGAGGGAATCTTCCCATGGTTCTATTGCTCTGTGAGGCATTCCTAATGTCACAGGACATGGAGTAGGAGTTTTCTTGTTGACAACCAAGACCAAGCTGAGGACCAAAAGTCACTAGTACCACACATTCTAAAGAAAAACAATCAAGTCAGACTCCTTCCTTTAAGGGCTTACTGAGAAGCTATTGAATGAGCCCTGCTGCCGACAATCACTACTTCAGCCCACAGACCCACTTCCCAGCATGGAAGTAAGTCCTGGATACCATCCGTCTGTGAGGAGTACTGTGTGTGTGTGAGAGCCCCTCTAAACAAACGCATCCTCCTCCGTGGAAGCAGGAGCTCAAAAAGACAGGGAAACCTGCCAGAAGGGAGCATGCCTCCTTGGCCCCCAGCTGGGTAGCCGGTGAGCTAGGTGGTGGAGGGCTTACCAGTTTCACAGTGAATGAGCTTTTCCTCCAGCTCTATCACTGAAATTTATATTTCCAGGAATGAAGGAAAAAGAAATACAATTCATAACATGAGCCCTTTGAGGTCAAGTCTAATTTCTTTCCTGTACATTTTTAGAAATATCAATTTTAGAATTGACATCACGAGAAAGCTATTTTAAAACAGATGGTCTATGTTATATAGGTACATATTTAAAGATACTGGTTTTCAGGTAAAACCAAATAGTTGGTTACTGCCAACAAATGCATCAGCTGTTTCTGAAATGGAAAATCTCTAATTTAGTTTCTAAAATAAATTACATACAATAAAATTTGACAAATGCAGATAGTTATGCAACCATCACCAAAATCAAGATGCAGAACCATTCCATGATCCAAAAAAATTCCCCTGTGCTGCCCTTTTGTACTCAACTCCACCCTCAGCCCCCAGCAACCACCAATTTGCTTTCTGTTCCCATCCTTTTGGCTTTCCCCAAATGTCATATAAACGGAATCATGTAGTATGTACCTTTTAAGTCTGGACTTTTACATACAGCACAGTGCATTTGAGATTTTTCCATGTTGTTGCTTGTATCAGTAGTTCATTTTTTAATTGCTTAATAGTATTCTGTTGTATGGATGATTATAATTTGTTTATCCTTTCATTAGTTGAAGGACATTTGGGTTACTTCCAATTTTGCATGATTATTAATAAAATATCTAGGAGCGGTAATGCTTGGTCAGTAGTAAGTGTGTGTTTAACTTTCTAAGAAACTGCAAAACTGTTTTTGAAATGGCTGTACCATTTTGCTTTCCCTCCTGCAATATATATGAATTTTAGTTTTTCTATAGCTTCATGAACTATTCTAATGTCATTCTAATAGGTATATAGCAATATCTCTCTGTGATTTAAGTTTGCATTTCCCTAAGACAAATGGTATTGAACACTTTTTCATGTGCTTACTTGCCGTCTGTATATCTTCTTTGGTAAAGAATCTGCTCAAAAATTTTCCCATTTTGTTTTGGGTCATTTGTTTTCTTATTGTTGAGTTTTGAAAATTCCTTATACATTCTACAAGTCTCTTGTCAGGTACATGATTTGTAATTATTTTCTAAACACTATGACTTGCCTTTGTATTCACTTAGGAGTGTCTTTTGCATAACAGAATAGTTAAAATGTGGGTTAAGCCCAACTTAGGGGTGGCCCTAAAAGACATTAGTGAGAGGAAACCCATTGGGGAAGATTTCAGTTAATGTACTTGTTCATTCACTTTGTGTATGACATGTGCTCCAAGGTAATAATATACATCAAACCCATGGGCAGTGACAGATGGTTTGCCTAGTAGTAGGTCAGGGGCATGGAAGGATACAATTTGGAAGGTCAGAGAAGAGAAGGTCTGGGGGGAAAGCATGTGGTTGAGCAAAGTGGGAATATCTCTGTATTGCATGTTCACACCAACCAGAAAGCATCCACCATGGAGGAGGTACAGGACAACCAGGTAGACAAAATGTCCTGGCCAGTTGCTGTCAGGCTGCCCCTGCAACCAGTCCCTCACCCCCAACCCAGTGTTGGCACATCGTGTTCAGGAACTGAATGGCTTCTGTAGCAGCAATGGAAGCTATGCACGGCCATAGGTTTCCACTCACCAAGGCCTAATGTCCAACGTGCCACCATCGTAGACCCAGTGAGTTCCTGATACAACAGCATTCCTCAAGGAAACCAATCAGACACTTGGTGACAAGTGGATTTATCTTTACTGGCATCAAACATATTCTGGGCATACTTTTGTTTTTCTGTCCACAGGGCCTCAGCTAGCACCACTCTCAGAAGGTTTAAGAGTGTTTCTATCACCAACCTGGAATCTGTGTAGTATCACTTCAGAATAAGAGATTCAATTTATATCAGTAGAAGTGCATTAGTGGACACATGACTACAGAATGGCCTTTTGAAGGTGCAGCTATGTGTCAGCTTGGAGATGATATTCCGCCAAGAGGGGACTCCACACTCCAGAATGCAGTGTGCATCCTAAATTAATGACCATATACGCCACTGTGTCCCCAGTAGATAGACTATATGAGACAGGGAACCCAGGGGTGAAAGCAAGACTGGTCCCACTTGCCTCTGTCCTCAGCAACCCACTTGGGTAATTTGTACTTCCTGTCTCTTTGATTCTAGGTTTTGAGCATCTAAATGTCCTGGTTCTCAAAGGGGAGTGCTTTCACTAGAAGGCTTATTCTTAGTTCCATTAAACTTTCAAGTTATGAATGCTGTCCAGTCACTTGGGGCTTTTTAGTGGGGAACAAAAGAATTAACATACTGCAGGGTAATTGAATTTACCCATCAGGAGGAAATAGTACTTGTTTTATACAACTGAAGCAGGAAAGAATAGGTTTCACATGCAAAAAATTCCGGGGGCGAGTGGCTGTGTCTTGTGGTACCTCTGAAGATTTTTTGCTTGGTCAAACTTTAGTTAGGCTCCAGAAGCTTCTCCTAGGCCCATCTGTGCACTTCCTTATAAAATCCAATTTTAGCAAAGAACCCTGGTAAGGCAGTTTAGCAAGAACCCCGCCCCCCTCAATATCTGATCACCCTGGGTATCTGATCTGGCTCCTCATCTCCCACTCTTCCCCCAGGAGATGCCTGATCACTCTGCCATATCTTTAGCAAGAATCCAGTTAGGTCCGTTTAGCCGGAATCCCCCTTACCCCTGATGTTGCTTCTTAGTCATTTTCCATCCACTGACCCCACCCTGCTCCTTGGCTATAAATTCCCACTTGACAATGCTATATTTGGACTTGAGCCTAATCTCTCTACCCTACTGCAAAATCCCATTGCAGGGTCCCTATACCTCTCCTGATGGTCATGAATAAAATCTGCCTTACTGTGCTTTAACAAGTGAGTAATTTTTTCTTTAACACTTCTCTGCTCTCTGATGGTAAATGGACAAGTGTAACTGCCATAGTCTGAGAAGGGCGTGGTGACAAGGGACTCAGACCTCTCCAGGACGAGAGTCGGGGTCACCCCACAAAGTAAGCCACCTATAGCAGCAGAGGTGCTGGCTGAGTGAGGAGAATCTAGAAAAAGTAGAAAGGAGATGATGAGTATCAGATTGTCGTGAGCTGCAATGGTGCCACATGTAGTTCATTCCACTAACCTTCCTCTTGTAAAATTTTCTACGAATAGAGACCAATCAGAATCTTGGGGGAGTTCTTCCCACATGGGGTAAATATATTATATGAAGCAAGTGGATCTGCGTGGTGTAAGCATGGGCTGTGGTGATCATGCTTGTACGCTGCCCAGATTTCCACACCCCTGAGACTGAGGCACTCATTCTTTTAGTCACTGGGCCACTGGGAGTGTTGACATGTCAAGGGCTGACAGCTGAATCCCTCTCTAGGAATCGCCCTTGGGAGAAGGAAGTTGCCTTACTCAAGTCATACCCCTGCCCCAGGGCAGACTAGTCAGTGAATTCAGGAGTCTAAAGGTCCTTGCATTGTTTTGGGACAACTTTGAAGAGTTATCTCAGCTCCAGGCTCTTCCTGGGATTGGGGGGGGCCTCCACTGCTACCACTTTACAGGTTTCCCTCTGCCCAATTCTGGGCTTTCTTCACTTCCTCATGAGTGTTGTTCTTGACAATTACCAGTGAACTTCCTGTCTCCAAGTTCTCATCCCAGTGTCCATTCCTGGGGAACCTGACCAAAGCCGCATACACATTTCTGCTCTCATTAGTTGAGTTAGTGAGTGCTTACCAACCTCTTATACTTATTATTATAATTATTATAATTGGATTAAATATTGCATGAACAAATTAATTAGGAAAACAGAAAGATGGGTTAGTTTCTATGAAAACCAAGAATGATGCTTTGGGAAGGCATGATGATGGCAAATTACTAAGAAAGGTTTCTGTTGAATTAGCTGTGGAATTAGCTCATGACGAAAAGACTTGGAAAAAACAACATGGTATCTGTGTGTTCAGCACATAGTATATTCAATGTATGCTTCTTGTTTGATGTAGTTTAGAAGAGAGTGTAATTTCTTACCCGTAATCGTAATTTGTTTTTATTTTTGATAAATCGATTACTTTTGTAAAAATATACACACTCATTGTAAAAACTTGAAATAACTCAGAAGACAATACAGAAAATATAAAGGCCAGGCACGGTGGCTCATGCCTGTAATCCTAGCACTCTGGGAGGCTGAGGCGGGAGGATCATCGCTCAAGGTCAGGGGTTCAAGACCAGCCTGAGCAAGAGTGAAACCCTGTCTTTACTAAAAATAGAAAGAAATTAGCTGGACAACTAAAAATATATAGAAAAAATTAGCCGGGCATGGTGGTGTGTGTCTGTAGTCCCAGCTACTGGGGAGGCTGAGGCAGTAGGATTGCTTGAGCCCAGGAGTTCGAGGTTGCTGTGAGCTAGGCTGATGCCACGGCACTCTAGCCCAGGCAACAGAGTGAGACTCTGTCTCAAAAAAAAAAGAAAATATAAAAATTACCTGGAATCCTACCACAGGCAACCTCTATTGACATTTTGGTGAATATTCTTCTTGACGTCATTCGTTTAAAATACACAAAAAAGATATAGACATACAATATCAAATGAATGTGTTATATATATAAATACACATATATACACATTACATTATACATATACCTTATATACATATACATTATATTAATATAATCAAATATATTAAAAAAATGAATGTATCATATATATTACTATATATTATATTAATATATATTATATATATAAAATGTATCCATTCATTTGGTATTGTATGCTTATATCTTTGTTATATCTTTTGCAGCAGGTCATGTTCAATCAAAAAATAGATTTATTTATGGAAAAGTTGCCTTTTATTTTTTAAACTTAATTATGAATTTTATTTCTTTTCCTCTTTTGAAGTCATGAATAGAAATGACACAATAAGATTAACTTAAAAAAAAAAACTGTGTCCTCCAGAAACCACATGAGGCAATCTTATATTACTAATGGGATATATTTTCATTACCTAAAGACAGTGATAAAATTATTATTTTCAGATGTTGCAGTTGTAAATTAGTGGTTTAATAATGAGACAGAAAATGTCACATAAATTTAAGATCTCATATTAGTGTTAGGTTCATCGGGAGCAAAGGCACACAAACCTCTACAAAATTGTTGGCACAGCAAAAATAAATCAACTCTTTGTATAAATAGAATTCTCAGGAGAGAGTAATCAAAAGCAAAAAATATTTTTCCTTCAAATAAAAATAAAACCAACAAATAGCTATTACTTACCTACTCTATGCAAGGCAGTTTTCCCCTAAGTTTCCTTTGTTAATATTCTCGATTTAATGTGTTTTCAGGCTTTTGATTTTTTCTTTTTTCGAGACAGGGTCTCACTCTATTGCCCTGGGTAGAGTGCAGTGGCATCATCAAAGTTCACTGCAACCTCAAACTCCTGGGCTCAAGCAATCCTCCTGCTTCAGCCTCCCAGTAGCTAGGACTACAGTTCCGCATCACTAAGCCAGGCTAATTTTTCAAATTTTTTTTTTTTTTGGAGACACTGTCTCACTATTGCTCAGGCTGGTCTCGAACTCCTGAGCTCAAACAATCCTCCTAGCTCGGTTTCCCAGAGTGCTAGGATAGGATTTCGAATTTTTAACACAGAAAAATTCTAAGTGGTCTTCTCCTTTCTTTATAATATTGAAGCATGTAGAAGTAGTTGTAAGAAAAACTAAATGGATGTTTCTTACCATTGGTTTTCTTTTTTCTTTTTCTTTTTCTTTTTTTTTTTTTTTTTTTTTTTTTTTTTTTTTTTTTTTGAGACAGAATCTCACTCTGTTGCCCAGGCTCGAGTGCCATGGCATCACCCTAGCTCACAGCAACCTCAAACTCCTGGGCTCAAGCAATCCTTCTGCCTCAGCCTCCCGAGTAGCTGGGCCTACAGGTATGTGCCACCATGCCCGGCTGATTTTTTCTATATATTTTTAGTTATCCAGCTAATTTCTTTCTATTTTTAGTAGAGACAGGGTCTCGCTCTTGCTCAGGCTGGTCTCGAACTCCTGACCTCGAGTGATCCTCCCACTTTGGCCTCCCAGAGTGCTAGGATTGCAGGCGTAAGCCACCGTGCCCGGCCGGGTAGTGTTTTCTAAAGCAAAAACTTTGCACTTGGGCAGGGTCATTTCCAAACACCTGAACTTTTGAAGCTATTAATTTAACAAAAACAACAAGAAGTAACCTGACCTTTGTTCTGCTTCTATAACCTTCATTATTTTCTTTAACTCCCTATTGCCCTGACATGAAAATATTTCACAGTGTCACGGGTTTTATAACCCTTCGTGGTGCTTAAGAGCTATAGGTTCTCTGCTTTGTAAAATCTATTTCCATTTTAATCCTATAGCATGCTTTGCTGTTGGCCATATATCAATGTCTGTGGATGCTTAGAGGTTGTCTCTGTGCAATCTTAAAAACCAAAAATGTGGAAAATGAAAACGAACATAAATCTTGATTGTCTATAGCAATAGGAAGGCAACAAGTTGAAAGAGAAACAGAATGGTCTTAGTTTAAGGTCAGATATAACTGGGTTTGAAGCCTGATTCTGGCAATTATTAGCTGAGTAATCTAGGACAAGTTTAACCTCTCTCAGCCTCAGTGTGTTCCTTTGTAAAATAGGATGCTTTATTTGGTCAGTGTAAGAATAAGAGATAATGTATGTCAGAGGTTGTTATCTAACTGGTGTTTAACAACTGGCAGCTATTATCCAAGACAAATATAATCATTTGAAATCTGGATTCTTTATATTTTTTCTTGCTCATTGTTCTAATAATTCAAACAGCCAGAAGGAGATCCTTTATGAAGACAAAATAATTATTTACAACATGTCATTATCAGCTATAATATCCATTTCCACCTAGTCTTTAAGTTGTTACTGTTCTGTAAATCCGCTGCACAAAAAAAGCCTGACTATGTCTAGTAATTTGGGTACTATTAACAAGTATCATAGCCAGTAAGCATTTAGTGCTTAAAATCTACTTGACTTTTTTCCTTTGTTTAGTTATTTTGATACAGATATATAAATATACTGGAATCAAACATTCTAAACACTATATGTGGCTTTTAAATTTTCTCTAATAAATATAATCTTCCTCAGTAGCAGCAGGGGTTTGAACTTAATTTTGTCAGTTATCTCAGGATCTTTCTGTTAAAGTGTAATCATTTAAGTAATATAGGCTCTTTCACTTGCATCCTCAGCCTTTTCTTCCTCTTTTCTCTTCCCCCAGATGTCAGGAGTGTTTATGGGGGTGCATGGTTGAGATCAGCCTACGTTGATTTCTTGTCCATGAGGGAGAAGGGGGCTCAAATCTACAGGCAAGAGTCCTTGTACTGTCCTCTGGCTCCACCACAGGATGGCTGGTGTGGCCTGAACCCCAGTGATAAGGTGTCTTCAGAATTAGTTAATCCAGTCTGGCCTTTTGGGGTGTCAGGCTGGTATCATGAAATCACTCGTAGTCTTTGACCTCCAATCATTAAGTCTCTGCACTTAGTAGCCTCTTTCATCCACCAGTCCTCTTATTAATAGTTCCACTGGTCCATATTGGAATTTAGGAAGTTAATTCTTGGGACTGAGAATTTAGTCTAGGTAGATGGTTTGGTTAGCTATTGCTCCATAACAGATTACCCCAAAATTTAGCAATATAAAACATGATTCTGTGTGTCAGGGATTTGAAAAGGGCTTGGCTAGGCAATTATCCTTTGTGGTGTCTCATGTGTGCAGTCACCTGAAGGCCCGACTGAGCTGGATGTCCGAGATGGCTTGCTCACATGGATGGCAGTTAACACTGGCTGTCATCTGGGAGCTTATCTGGGACTGTTTCCTGGAAGACCTCATGGCTTTTCTATGCGCTTGGGCTTCTTACAGTATGGTTGACTGGGTTTTAAGAGGGAGCGTCTGGCTGAGAGCGGTGGCTCATGCCTGTAATCCTAGCACTCTGGGAGGCCGAGGTGGGAGGATTGCTTGAGCCCCAGAGTTTGAGACCAGCCTGAGCAAGAGCCAGACTCCATTTCTACCAAAATAGTAAAATTAGCCAGGTGTAGAGGAACACACCTGTAGCCCCAGCTATGAGAGGCTATGGCAGGAAGATCCCTTTAGCCCAGGAGTTTGAGGTTGCAGTGAGCTGTGATGCACTCTACACAGAGCAATACAATGAGACTGTCCAAGAAAAAAAAAAAAAAAAAAAAGAGAGAGCATCTGAAGGGCAAGGTTTCCAAGAGATCAAGGCAAAAATTATACAGCATCATCTCAATGCATTACAGGTAAGTCACGAAGGCCAGCCCAGATTTAATGAGAGGAGAATTATATCCAACCTCTTGATGGAAAGGTCCACTGTTTTTCATTACAGTGTATTAGCCAAGTAAAATTATTTACCCTTCTAAACCATATATACTGTAATTGACAAAAAATGAAAGCAACTAACCAGATTTACTTTGGGTTCGATATCTTGCTATCAGTCAATTTCACGTCTTTCTATTCAGCGACAGTTGGCATTGTACTTGTGCCACTTCCCCGTCAAGACAGATTGCTTCATTCTCCAAAGTAACTGGATAGTCTTTTTTCTACTTAACATGGGAATTACCCATAAAACCATTTCACATTTTGGGGTGGTATTTCTTTGCCAACTTCATCAGTTTTTCCTAGATTATTTGCCTATTCAGATTTTCTTTGTCTTGTTGAATAATTTTTTTCTCAGAAATTTATCCATTGCATTGAGATTTTCAAAATGACATTAATCTTTTTTAATATGGCCTTTGTAAATATTGTAAACACAGAATATAATTAAGTTTCAGGATAGAAGATTAACTACTTTCTTGGATTGCTTAAAATAGATTTACACTGTCTTTTTACATTTTTAAAAATTCTCATTGTGGAAATGTACTATTTAGTTAGTGGCAAAGTCGATTTTACCAAGATATGGTAAAACTATATCTAAGAACTATAAAATTTCTTCTAAGAGCTATAAAATTTACCATATGCTACTTTCAGTAACATATCACAAAGACACTCACAAAGGCCAATCCAACAAGAAGCTGGTAAGTATTCTCTGTCTCAGCGGCCCCAGGATTCACAAGATCCACAGTTCCTGGAATAATTCTGTGATTTAAAGACAGAAATTTATTTTACCGAAGTTGTTTCTTTAGGAGAATTTTCTCTTCTAACTCAATAAAACAGTTTACTTATTCAAAGTCAGTCATTTTCAGAGGATTATTTGCAAAGAAGGTGGTCATTAAGATAACCATTATATGTACAAAGAGAAATAAAAGAATAGAGAAATGCAGCTACAAAGCCAAAAATAAAAGTTTCCCTTAAGTTGCCTGATAACCAAAATAAAGTTTGTTGTTTAATCAGTTAGTTTAGCTTATTGTTTGTTGTTGACGGCTCTATTTGTAGAATTTGAGACTCTTAAAAAAAAACCAAATAATTGCTTTAATTTCCTACCTTACTCTGCAGGCTGGAACACATCTTCCTTACATGAAGTTGGCACCTCCCACCTAACTTGAGCTATGTTCCCTAATTCGCCAGGTCATTTCAAGTGGCCAGGCTGAGGAGCACTAATTTCGCTGTAAGAATGCCTATGAATAATTGATTTCCACAAATTTAGCATCATATTTTTCTCTCTATTATGAATAGAATTTCCCAACTAATTAACTAACTTCTACCCTCCTCTTTCCTTCTTCCTTTCTTCCTTTGCTCCCCCCTTCTCTCTTCCCTCCTCTCTTCATTCATCACTTATTAAGTACTTACTGTGCTAAGCTGGAAGACCTGAAGAAAGCTTCGCTTGCCTTTAAAGACCTAAAAAGCCAGTGAGGTGACATTCACTATGAGTAAACCTATAATTACAATACAGTGTGGTGCACCGTCTACTAGAGAGAAAGAGCAGTCTCAGAGTATATAGAAAAGTTGCCCTACACAGACCTGGTGTGGTGAGTAGTAGGTCTATTTAGTCTTTTGACCCCTCCTTCAGGAGGGAACTGTAGGATAATTCTTGACACTTTAGCAGATCGAATAGGCCATGTGAGAGTTAACAAGATAAAAGTGATGACATTTCAAATTGGGTCACTGGAGATAGGGAAGTAGAGAATGAAACTAGAGGTGGTGTTGGAGGCAATGGAAATGAAAGACAGTGAGAAAAAAGGAGAGAAAGATGTAAGAAAGAGAGAAGCAAACCAATGTTCCCACAACACAAATCCTCGTGCTGACCAGGCTGAGACTTAGCAGACAGTGACAAGTGATTCTCCAGTCAGATTCCGGAATCTACTTGACATTTTCCTGTTTGTAGTTCCTGCCCCATTGCCTTCATCATTTTGAGGGAAAAAAATGCTTTTTGGAAATATGACTATTACTCTATATTTCTAGCTCTGCTCTAGTTAGGTCAGCTAGAGTTAAATTAAAGGGTGACTGGCTTTGGAATAGGAAAGTCATCACCTACTTTATTTTTTACACCCAGGTACTTCTCTGCCTGTTTCCTTTATCGTTGTCTTTCTCCTGGTCCTTCCGAGGACCTCTGTCGGTATACAGTCATTTAATGTTTTGCTATATCTTTAACCCACTGAAAGTTCAAGAGTGAGCTGAGGTGTGCAGGGTTTTTAAGACATCCTGGAGGATTTGCATGTACCTAAACTTTCTTGCCATGAAAGCAGTTTGGTATGTTTAGTTCATTTCACAAATATTTATTGGGCACCTTCTATGTGTGAATAACCGTACTAGATGATGAGAACAGAGGTTCAATAACACGATCCTTGCCATTGAGGAGTTTATAATTTAGTGAAGGCAAACATATACTACTTAGCTTTTCTTTCCCATGTTGTATTTTTCATCTGTGCATCCCCCCACCCCCACTTTCCACTTCTGAGCCCCAACTTGGTTTTGTTCCTGCTTTGAGAATGTCTGGTTCTCTTCTAAAGGCCTTTGATCCCCTTTTATGTGAGCATGTTGCGGGAGCTTATGAACTTTCAGTTTACCCAGAAAACCTATCTTCTCTTTTCTTGTCTGCCCTGGAGAGATAGAATGCAAATGTTCCACCTCACTGCCAGGGAGGATGAGAACTTAAGCTCTCCCTGCTCTCAAGGAGAGTGAAACTGTCAGTTTGTAATTAATAAATTAATAAATTAATTTCTAAATTCCCAAGATCTGTTGTGAAAATGCCACAGGAAAAGCAAGCAACGTGAGGGGAGACAATAGGCAATGCTTCGGAGGGAAACAAAAGCAGAGGAGAAGGGATTTGCCCATGAGAGGGGCTTACCAGAGGGCCACGTGGGAGTCTGGGAGCTGCTTCTGGAGAAGAGGCCTAAGAAGGCTTTGGGCCATTGTTCATGGGACATAGGGTGAGCCGACCTCAGAAAGGACTGCCAGGAGGTGCACTGATTGAGGGCCCCTGAGTAAGAGGCTAACTCTCAGAGCCCCTGATGTCACTGGAAAACCCCTTTGCCTAGGCTCAGGGCCCAAATCAGTCATTCTTCCTGTCCACACCATTATGGACTTTATTTCACCCACGGACTGCCCGGCAGAGTGAAGTTCATCCAGGCTTACTGCCCACATGATTACCAAGGAGGACTCCCGCTTCAAAATTGCAGTGACCTAGAATATCCACCTACCCAAGAGAAAAGGGCAAGGGCTCTGCTCTTACTAGGGAGGGGACAAGGTGGGAAGTTCCCCCATACTTGATTGGGAGCTGAACCACAGAAGTTTAAAACCAGCTTGAGCTAACAACTGACCTCCCTGTCACCCATCTGCTTTACCCCAGACCCTAAGCTGCGCTCACCCATGCACCATTTGCACCAACACCTCTTCAGTCCCCATAACAAGTCAATAAATGATATTCTAGAAAATTTTCAGAAACTCCGTTTCTTTTCTTTCCCTTCTTGTGTCCCTCTACCACTTTGATTATACCTTTTTTTATATTATCTGCCTTTTCTCTGAACATGACCTTGATACTAGACTAGGTGCTGTCAATACTTCTGGTTTTTTGGACCTTGACTATCTTGCATGATTTTGACTTTTCCTGCCCCTACAAGCCTCAGTGTGTCCTGCCCTAGGGAAGCCCCAGCCCAACTCCAGTCCCTTTGCCAGTGTCCTAATCAGGCTGTTTTCCCCTCTCCTCTCCAAAGGGAAGAGAGAGATTCAGACTGTTCCTGAGCCTTAGGACAAAGTCCAGGTTATTAGTACCACTGTCCTGTTTCTAGTTAAGCCTACCTGTAGGGTCCACCTGTCAAGTCCCTTTAAGTTACTATGCAAGTCAGTTTTCTGAACCATCCTAGCTTTCTGGCAATTTCAGAGGAAGAACTTCTTATATTCTGCTCTAAAGATGAAAAACCGGGCTCTCAGTAAGCTGCTGTGGCAAGTAACAATGAGAGCTTAAGACACACCCTGACTTGTCCCCTTGAGCACCTGGTACGATTTGAAAGGGTCCCTTTGCAAGTCCTGGAATATCTCATCCAGCTGGTGGGAACACGGCCCATGGGGTTCCTTTATACCCACACAAGGTTAAATTACAGATTAACTCCTAGATAGCTAATAGAAAATCGGGTTACCACATTCTTGCAAGATCAGAAGTTCCTGCTGGGATGGCATGACAATTTCCTTTAACCTCCTGGGTCCCTAGAACATGCAAGTCAGCATAAGAGACACGGTACCCACTTTGTTATCTTGGACCTAGGCTGCAACACACACATATCCGGCCCATCAATTCCAGAAGAGCCTGCCTGGCTTCCCCCTAGACAAGGTGTCTTCCAAGGCCTGCACAGACAGGCTCCGTCATTTAATCACATAGTACGTAATGATAATGGCTACTATTCATTGACTAATTGCTTTGAAGAGCTAGGTACACCTAAGCCTTACAATTACATTATACAAAAGGTGCTATTATTCCCATTTTATATACCAGGGATCTGGGTTTTACAGAAATTGAACCTGAGGACACACATTAAGTGGTAGCCCTGAGAGTCTATCCATGGCCTGTTGGGCACCAAAACATGTGCTTTAACATTTTCACAAGTGTTGGATGAAGGCACCAGCTTCGCTGGACCCATTTTTTTTTCTAGTGAAAAAAGAACTTTTTGATAATAAAAACTTAGATAGAATAAAAAGTCTAAAGTAAACTTCTAGCTTGAAACATTTAACTTACTTTATAACAGGAATAAAGACATATATGTAATTTACATATCTTAAAACAATAATCTATAAATTACAAAATAGTACAGTAAGTTAACAACTTAGTAAGTATGATGAAAGTTATTTAAATAGAATAGATTCTCTGGGAGCATATAATGAATTAAATGTTACCACACAACAAATTTGAGGTGTTTTTAGTACATGTCATTTGGCAACAGCTTATTGGAAAATTATGGGCCCCAAATGAAACTGATACAAATATATAGTGATACATAAACAACTAATAATGATATACTTAACTAAAAGTTGCTTATAATTAATCATAAACATACTTACATTCACATTTATGTTCACTAAAAAGCAGAATAACAGTAACTGAAAACAGTAATTATAATACTGATCCTCACTGATAATAAAATGGTCTTCCTGATACGTTCCGAATTTCAACCCTTTGCCTGTGGAAATGCAAGTAGGTGCATGGCAGCTGGTATTCTTAATAGGATGTTTTTGTTTCAATTTTTTTTTTTTAGACAAGTTTTCACTCTGTTGCCCTGGCTAAAGTGCAGTGGTGTCATCATAACTCACTGCAACCTCAGACTCCTGCAGGGGCTCAGGCGAGTCACCTGCCTCAGCCTCCCAAAGTGCTAGGATTACAGGCATGAGCCGCTACACCGGGCCCTTAGTAGAATTCTCATCTCCAGTCTTACCACACTAATGGCTGCCTACCCCACGTGTATATTAAAGCCTCTCTACCCTTAATTAGTGTAAAAATAAGCCTGGATTTAGCCAGCTGTCAGAGGCTCTCTACTCTTGATGGGGACAGAACAATAGTTCAGCAACTACTGTCAAAAGCTTCCGGAGATCATTGTAAAGTATTGAAAACGGAAAGTTTGATGAAACTTACACAATCTCAAGTCAAGCATTATCTAGTAGATATTGCCGGAACAGAGTGAATAGTCCTAGATATCAGACTAAAAACTGCTTAATAAGGGGAAAACGTGACCTATCAAGTTCATAGCAGGTACGCAACAAAAATATTTATCTATTAAATGTTTGTTTAGTGGTTATAATTACTACTGACAAATATAACTGTTTGAACTGCCAAAATATGAGTATTAAATTCATGCAGTGCTATAACATACCTACTTACCTTCTTTCTTTTCTCTCCTAAGTTTTGAATCTTATTGATGTGCCAGGACTTAGATACCCTCTAGGATAATACAAATTATTTTTGTCTTTGATTCTGTGATTATTAAAGCCACTTTTTTGAAAACCAATCTGATTTTGCATGTCCAGCAATACTGTTTGCAAATTGTAGATGACCCAAGGCGGATAACTAATCCAATTTTTCATACAGTTGCAGTTCTTACTATATATTAATATTGAAGTTTCAAAGACAGTCTTCTAGGTAGTGGGTTAACAATAGCCAGTCTTCCTGACATGTATCATACCTGGAGGAGCACCCTGAAGCCACCTAAATACTCAGAAGAGAAACCTATCTAGAAATACCGATATATGAATTTTTAAATTGAAATCTGTTTGAATGACATAACCTGTCAAACTCAGTTGGACTTCATGAGCACAAGGAAAGTAGTTAGCTATTTTAAGGAAATTTGTGGCAATAAAAACCATGTTCTGTGTTTTTAAGAAATCAGTGAAGAGATTGGAATTAGTCTTAGAAAAAAAAAATCTCTATTTATCAAAGAATTCCTATGACTTATTTAAAACATCCCAAACAGCTTTAATCAACACTGCTAAGACCAAGAAGAAAAAAATGAGGCATATGTGCCTTCCTCATGTATTTTTGTTGTTTTATCTCTTAATTAAATATACAGAAAAAACTGCCAAAAAAGACTTTTAAAATTTACTTTTCCGGATAGCTGTTTCAAATTTATGTTCATCAAACCATGTATCTGCTGTCTCTGAAATTTCTCTCAGGAAGAGTTAATAAATGTGTATTAGGAACACTTAGTAATAGCTGATGGTTAAAAGACAGTTGTTACAAAGGATTTTATATGCAATTAATAATACTTAAAATTCATATCATATTGTAAATTATAATATCAATGGAAACTTTCCTTGTGGTGATTACTTGTCACTTTAGCCCAATAAAAATGCATTCAACTAATTTTTTTACGAATTTTAGTGGCTTATTTCAATGGAATATGGTCCAGAGACAGCAAGGACAGAGATACTGGACATCGATCTCACAATAAAAAGACAGAGTAAACAGAACATAAATGATGATCATTATATGTGCACAACACATACTAAATTTTTTAATATTACCTCTTCCCTAGAAACTTGTTTAAATTTTGGTGAAAATAAAAAAGATGCCCAGTCTACAATTTCTAAGATAATAATGGGTTTACACATTCAATCTTTCATTTTAAATAGCCGTGAGGGGAGTCAAGAGGTTAGATAGTCAACCCTCAAGTCCATTCAATTAAACAATTATGGAGCGCCCACTCCCTGCCAGGCTCGGTGCCAAGCATTGCAAAGGATGCAAAATGAATTCGACACTCAAGAACTTTCCAGTCTACTAAGGGGAAATGACTATGGTACAAGTTCCAGTATAAATTTAAGTAAATGTGTTATTTAAAACAACAGACTATAGCACTTTTTGTCTTCTGATTGGGTTGTCATGATTCACCACACTGAGAAAATAGATTGCTATAAAGCTTACTTGCACTGATAGAGATTAGTGCTGGTGAGGGACAAGAGGAAAAAAAAGAAGAAAAATTAAAAAAACGAAAGGCAGGGGTGGGGG
>RJWJ010021443.1:0-27876 GCA_004363605.1 Indri indri
CCTTCCTGTAACTCGCCTGCGGTTGGGTCTTCGGGGAAACCTCCCCAGCTGGCAGAGCCAGGGGATCTGTGCTGTTCCTTCTGATTCTCTGACACCGTCACCCTTCCTCACCTCCCTGCCCCAGAACGCAGCTCCCAGAACTTTTCTTTGTAACTTTCTGTCCTAGACGGAGGAAAGTCTTTCTGGTACTGTCAATAGATTGTTTGGTCACTGCGGATGCTGGGTCATTGCTGAATAAAAACTTTTCTCATCGCATAAAGTGGTCAACTCCTAGACCGCTTAGCTTCTCAAAGCTAAAGAAGCATTGCAAAATGGGCCATAGAGCTTAAGTTATTTTGTTTTTTACTATGAAACGTCCTAAGATACATGGGCACCGCAATGAAGCATCCGTAGTTGTACAATGGGGAAATCACTGTAACTCTCATAAAGACACCTTTGAAAGCGAAAGCATTTTCCCTCCAGGAGGCGCATAGCTGGGAAAGGTCAGGAAGCTCATTTCCTTCTCGTCTCAGGCAGTAAAGGCGACACAGGTACGGCAGACTCAGGGTGGGTTTTGCGTAGCTGTACGGCGACACCGAGATTGAACTGCAGTTGTTCACTATTTATTGGGGGAGAAGAGAGTTTATTTGATGTGTCAAGGTCTGTCTCCAGAGACAAAGAGAGAAAGAGAGAGAGGGAGGGAGGGAGGGAGAGAAAACCTCGAAACACATCAACTTTGCAAGGAGCCTATATGGCTAAAGAATTAAATGGGTTATTCCTGTAGCACCATGCGCACAATCGCAGTGAATTTAAAACCATCTCGAAAGGAATCCTACTGATCCTACTGGGAGTGTTTAGGTCTACAATTACAGTAAATGAAGATTCAGAATTAGCAAAACCATTTCACTTAATTAGAAACATTAAATAAGTACTACCAAATGTACAGTAGTGTGTGCACTAAAATGAGAAAAATAGCTGACCCGAAAAACATTTTATTTGTTTGCTTTTTTATTTGTTTACTTACCTTATGTTTAGAAAACTGCTGATACATTCCCCAACTAAAAGATAAAATAAGATGTTTTTAAGAATAGCAAATACTTTGCCTTTAAAATATATGTATATGTACATATCTACAAATATATACAAGTATGCATATATATGTGTGTCTGTGAGTATCTTTTGAAGACAGAGTACCCTGCAGGAATTAAAGAAAAAAATGGTTTTTACAGAGGATGTTAAACAGCTATTTTTAAAATATTTCTTTCTTTTGACATAATTTTCAAACTGTTATTTATTAACTCTGAAAATGTTCAGTGTTAGCCAAAATTCCCTGAGTCTGGGTTTAGTAAAAGTCTGACAGAATCTCTAATCAAATTTCCAGAAAGACTGAGGGAGAGGCTGGGAAGAGAAAAGGAGAGAGAGAGAGGAGGAATTGATGATGACGGGCCTTCCAGGGAGCTTGCAGACTCCCAGCAAGAAAAGCGCTGTTTTCTTCACAGTTCTGCACCTGTAAGGAAAGTATTGGATCTGCCTCTGGAGCACTGGAGCTGGAATTTCTCAAATGAGGGGAGTGGCCCAGACACAGCTTTATTTTTAAAGACAAATATGTGAAAGTTTTCAAAACTGTATCATCGTGCTTTGCGACTTTAGCAGATCTGCTAAAGGAACCGAAATCCGCCCCATCCTACAGGTGAGGTCTTCAATCTTGAGTACGACCAGACAAGAAGGTTTGGTATTAAGCATGCTTCAATCAGGTTGGCCTCTAATTATCTTATCTAGGTTATTTTCAATTTCAAATATCACCAAAAAACATGGCGGTCACAATTTTTCACATGGGGATCAGCTGTGACACTTCGTTGTCATATCTTGATACGAGTGTAGGACAGACGCCAATTAACAAAATCACTAAACAAAACATTTAATTATCCCAATGCTCAATTAAATGATGAAATTATTTTCTTTACTCCTCAGGTCACATTTGCTGTTCTTGGCTCAAGTATTCGATTAAATAGGTAATCGCAAGATGCAATGTTTTAAATGCTTGCATGAGTATTTATCTCCAAGTTCTTAGTAACAATAGTTAAAGTTAGAAACTTTCATGATAGCAATTGTTCTACTTGCTGGTCTGACAAAAGTCCTACAACAGGATGCTATCTTCCAAACCAGGAAAATTATTCTGATGTAAAATATCTCTATCATGTATATAGATAGAAAGTCAGTATGAAAGAAACTTTCAGAGACTTTTCAACCACTCCCACCGTCTCGAAGCAGGCAGGCCTACGGCTGAGTCTTCCACGCAGGGGTGAGGCCCAGAGAAGGTGAGCTGCTGGGCTGGGCCCTGCCCGGTGGTCTTAGACCTGCAGCTCGAGCATTGCACCATAACCAAGTGGGACCGTTGTGCGTGTTATCCCCACATTCTTTAAAATCTGAAAGAAAACAAAATGATAGAGATACCCCTTGATAAAATATGTCCTCTAAATTTAATGAGAAGAAAATTAGGATTTCAATTTTCTTCTTCTTAGGCGGTCTGCACACTAACGGGGACCTACTCTGCTATCAGATTACGCAGCCGTGAGTTCATGTAGCTGACAGCCCTGCTGAATTTTTCCTCGTAACCAAGCCTGTGAGTTGAGCACCCAAGTCGTCACCTTGATGTGTGTGTGATGGCTCGTCTGGGCTGCGTTCTGCCCACAGCAAGTGCCCGAGCTGAGCACCGGCCAAGGTTTTTAGAGTCCACCCATCTCTGTTTCAACATAACAATCTGACGGTACCCAGGGCTCCTGGCATTCCCGGGGGCTGTATTTGTGGGTCTAGCGGCGCAGGAGCGTGGCGGGCAGCTGGCACGGTCATCTCCTCGTGCGGGCGGGGTGCAGGGCCCAGGGCTGCCCGACTCAGACCCTGCAGGTGCAAGAGGCCGGAGGGGGAGGACAGGATGCTGCTGTTCCTGCCCTCTCCGCGGGGGGTGACGTAAACCCAGCTCTGCCCACCACGCTGACTCTCGAACCCTTCCGACGGAAGCCCTTCCGTGGTGCCCTTTGAAACTGGCTGTTATCTTTATTCTTGTTGTTAACAGAACCAAAATGCAGCCAGTTGTGTGTGAGTAGGGACATCCTTTGACACAGAGAACCTTAAACCCGTATCGGCCCTCAGGATGCCAGCACCAGGAAATTCCAAACACTTCCATTTACGTGAAAACGCACTCCCTGGTCCCAAATACCAGCCAATGGTTTAGTTCACTTTCAACATCTCTCTGCTTTCCACCTGATTCCGTTTCTGCTCTAAACTTTTATAATCTCAAATTCAATGTTGATGAAAATATGAAGTTAAACAAGTTCTGACATGGTGATTTAAAAACACGAATGGCCTTATTTTTGCCTTTTAAAGAAAATAAGTTGATGAGGAAATATTTAAAAGAATTAGAAAATCAATAGTAAATACGTTATAAGAAATAGTTTGTGATTTTTGTGCTGGGATACAACATAGCTTTTTACTATGCATTACATACATGTATTTGATTTCTTTACTAGATACACAAATATTTACAATTTCAATGTCGATAATACAAAAATGAGTTTCTACTTTTCTTAGGAAAAGACTAGTTTTTGTTTTGAATGTGTCAAATACACATTGCTAAATATACGTAGCTGTAAAGAGATTGCATGCAGGCAGGGAGGGCAGGCGGGAATGGCTATGCCCTGTGCAGACAGTGTTTTTCTGACTGGCGTTGGCTTCATCGTCTGCTCCAAACCGGCCTCTGCTCTGAGCCCGTCGGAAGAGCAAAGTAAACCGATGTTCCTGGGATTGGAGCTGAACCACCTCAGAAATCTGGGGTTCCTGGTCAAAGGCAAGCCCAGAAAGGCAGATGCCTTCTTTAAAATGATGGACCAGTGGCTCTGACTTGAGAAAATAGTTTTCAGAAAAGAAAAAATAGACAAGTTGTGTACCTGAAAATGCGTCCACAATTTTACACACTGTAGGAAGACGAGCTCTCCAAGCAGTAAACACGCCGAGTCCCATGTTCCCGACGGAAGCCAGTGAGATCTAACAGGCAGCTTCGGAAACCGTGTTAAGCTTTTGTATCTCAACCAGTAATTGATAGGACTGTTATTATAGAATTAGTGGGACCAGAAATGAGTTTTCTATCTTATCATCACAAAAATATATTGTTACATATAAAGATGTATTGGTGCATGCTTGAAAATCACTTCAAATTTCCCTTAGATTCAATACAGTCCAGTACAATGGAAAAAATAATTACCTATATTTAAAAAAATATTTAAAATAATCATTATAGAGAAAGTGGTTTGTGATTTCTTTTCCTTGCAATATTTGTTATAGTTACATAAATATTTGTGGATATTTACGCTCTGCTTATGAGTGTGTGTATGCTAAGCAATATACCTAGTATGAAAGTATTAGTTCTGTTAATGTTTTCCGAGATTTTTTTTAATGTTAAAAAAGAATGCTCTTTCAAGAAGCCCCTTGATCAATTTAGGATGACCCTCAAGTAATTTTCAAGTGTTCAAAACTGGAAAAATCAGTTCCAATTTTTTTTCTTTTTTTTCACCACTTGCAAGGTACAGTGTTTTACTCTAATTTGGATATTTTTAGTGTTTTTCCAAACAGGCATCACATCGATCTTGATCATGTGTTTTAAAGTACTGGGGAAAACCTATAAAATATTACTTATAAATTTCTATGAACAAGAAAGGGTTTTCTATTTATATCTCAAACAGGAAAGGAAACTTGAACCAGTGGAAATAAATGTTTAAACCAGGAAACTTTCGTTACCCGATGTTTTGTTTTCTAAAACATGTTCATAGGCCCTGGGCGTGTCCGGATGGCTGCTGTCCACCAGCAGTCTCTGAATGGCTAATTCCTCCTCATTTTCCCAGCTCTCTCCTCGCTCTCGAATACCCACATCCCACAGTACTTGGCTCCGCGGTCACGGCTGCTTCTCCAGAGGCGGGGGGGCTGCCTGGCCCCACTCTGTGCAGTCGCTTTCTTCCCGCCCTTCCCGCTGGCACTGCTGCCCTGGACCCCAGCAAGGCTCCTACACTGACCCCTCTCCCGTCTCCCTGGGGCCCCCGTGTGGGACCTGCTCACAGAGGGTGCACTGCTGGCCAAGCCCAACCCCTTGGGGTGAGGCGCCACCTCCTACCCAGTAAGGCATATGCAGGAGCCACAGCAGCAACCCTGGGTCCAGGGGGCTCAGGAGCAGGCGGGATGCAGGCCTGATGGAGCTGGCCCGTGGCCACCAGGTGGCAGCGTTCCCCCCCACACGGTGGCAGGACAAGCCCGCAGCCGAGGCTGCCACTGGGATGCTGAGCTGGCCACGGCCGGAAGGGTCCTCCCCAGCCTTCGATGCCCCTCTGTGGCATTCAGGGTCCACTCGCCTCCAACGCACCGCAAGCCCCGGGAGTCTCAGTGGGAGCCCTTGGATTGCTTTCCTTCTAAATTTCAAACAGGTGAAGGCTGTATTTTAATCGGGCAAAGTGAATTAAGATGCAGTTCCTTCCTGGGGCAGCTGTTTCAAAGCACACTGGTATCTCAGGGATGACCGTGCGCGCTCTCGCGGGAGTCCTCCCGTCTGCCTCGGTGCCCAGACACTGCACCTGACGCGGCTTGAAGTACTGCGTGGCTTTCACTGGGGGGTCGTAGTTAGAGTTTTACTGGGAGTCCTTGACTACTTATTGTCTTAATTCATTCCTGAACAATATTTGCTTAGATAAAAAAGTTTTACTTAAAATGATTTGAGAAATTTATACTATATTTTTTCTATTATTTTTTCTCCTGAAGCAGAGTTAGACAGACACGTATATTGTATATATGTGTGTGTATTTGTATATAATTTAAAGAAATTTACTACTATGTTCTCAATAGCATAATATAAATCATTAGAAGATTGATTTTAAAAGTTGTTTGACGTGTTTGTATATTATATTTGGTAAAGATGTGCTAAGTATTTTTTTACTTCAATACTATCTTAGAAATTTATTGATCGAAAGGACTGCCAACGTTCCACATTATTGAGTATGGGCTCTTTGATGACTTTTTACAGAAAATTGCCAAAATGTCATCAATACCATTCTGAGGTTGCAAATACTCCGGGCTCACAATTGTAGGGAAAGTGTACAGCGCCCACGTTTCCAACACAGGAGAACGTCGGCAATTTCAGGGCCGTTTACATGTCTCAGCAGCATAGTAACGCCACCACTGCGTAAGCAAGTGTGGCATTTAATAAGATGGTCAATACAATACCGCCTCCGATTTTAATTCATGCAAAACGTAAGGTTGAAGTTTACTGTGACTCTGATCCAAAGACCTAAAACACTTTCATTACTGGTAGAGTCTATTAAACATCACACTTTTTTTTTTCCTTCATGCTGTCCGGGCTTCACAAGCGGTTTTGCTGCACGAAAACTGTTGACCAAATTGCTACCTGACTGACTCAACATTCTGGAGTTTTGATCTGAGCAATGATATTGAATTGAATAATTTTTATGTTCAGTTCGTTATTTAAAAATATAAGAAAGCCTCACTGGTCCTGTTGTTTACAGAAATGGAAAATGCGTGTAGAATAATTGTGAGCCAAACACGGGTTACGCGAGAGGCGTTCCTTCCTTCGATTCTCCACGGTTCCAAGTATTTCGCGCCCAAGACAAAAGCAATCTTACTTGGTTCTGCCGTATGTAAAGCAAAATACAAATAAACTTATGTATGTACACAGAAATGCGTGCCTATGTCCTATGCATTCCTCAGGCCTTGTCCAGTATCTCTTTGGAGTTATTTTGCTAAAATACTAAATGACACGATGCAATTGGTGAGCGCAAGGACGCGGAGGCTTTTGAAGACCAGTCCTTCACTAACGTTTCCTCTGCCCCACGGTGGTTCCATCGAAGCTGCCTTTGCCCTGCCACGTGTGCACTGCAGGGGCCCGTGGGCCTGGCTGTCACCCGGGCGTCATTTGAGGTCGCCCCGCACGGAAAGCCAGGCGTCCCCTCCCTCCCTCAAGCCATCGGCCATCACTCACGTGCACCTGCTGGTCACTGGTGCTTGCCCATGAGTGTCCATGAGAAAAACAGCAAAGGTGCATGATGCTATCCACGACTGGCTGCACTGACCATCGAGCGTGTGGCTGCGCAGTCATCCTGGCATCTGGATATTCTCACCTGTACCAGGGGCGGCAGCCACGCGGGGATTTTTGGTGTCGTCGCCTGCATCTGTGTGCCTGTGGTGACACCAAGGTCACGGCATTGTCTCAGGCACAGTGGAGAAGGCTGCGGTCAGGGGTGCTCACACTGGTCAGGGCAGGACGCACCCAGACAGAAACTGCTGACATCCGGGCTTTGCAAGCTGCCAGGTGCTTCCGCTCAGGAATGCAGTGGCGATTCGTGCTGAGCAGTAAGCTGCGCTGCTGAATATTATATTTTCCTAATGACTCATTGTCCCAGAACGATGAGGAGATGAGTAGAATATAAGTGTATTAAAAACATAATTGCTTTTCTACTCAAACAGAAGCATGCTGCGTGTGCGTGCGGAAAACGCCTCGTGAATGGGAGAATTTTCATTCCTTTTCGGTTTGTGGCTGTCCTTGCCATAGTGCATATTTAAAATCCTAATTGCTTTAATTCCATCCTTACCTGATCATTTCTTTCGACCACAGTACACGCTTGCTGTACATCCCAGACTGCTGTTCCAGCAGGGTTGCTTCTGAGTGCTGTGCGGTTACATACGTGTGACTCCTGACATCCTTATCAACATAGACAAAGGTGTGAATGTAGTTTGCAAACACTGAGGGAGAGAAATAGCTTGACAGAAAATCCCATGTACTTATGATGCATGCACACACACATATACATGTTCATATAGCACGGATACATAAAATTTGTGTATCTGTATATACATATATATACATACATGTATATACACATACATACACTTGCATGTATAAAAATACATAAAAGATCTATATGGAACTATAAAAACTATAAACTATACATAAAAATTCAATAATGCTAAATTTTAAGAGAACACAAAAATATTATCTATGTAAGTTATTAACACCCATGAACTTAGACTAAGTACTTAAAGACAGACACACACACCTGCCAAGTGCATCGCCGGGCAGGAGTAGTGTCCGGATTGCTGAGGGTCCCGGTCATTCCACCAAAGCTGTGAACGGTGAGCTTCCCCCTGCTCAAAGATGCCCCACTGGTGCAGTTGTTCTCCTTATTAAACAGTTTTCAAGGACTGGCATTCCTTTCCTAACCAAATTTAAATAGACTTCATCTGGTGTTTGGGTATAGTAGCTCCCATTTGTCAAACCTGTGTATTTTGCTCCTTTGTCTCTGAGAATCCCAGCTTTAGACACACATCTTTCCCCAAACTCCTACCTTACCCACAGTACCCACAGCTTTTTACCCCCATTTGTTATATCTGCCTCTGTCTTGGTCAGCACTACATGCGCTTGCTTCAGAAGGTATTCCAGGAAAATCACATCCTGCATTTTTTGGCTTGACTCCTTCCGATTAGATCACTCCTGTTGTTTGAACTGTTCCTGTGAAGCATCGCTGATTTCAAGCACTGTTAAAATTAGAAGTAGCACAAGAACCATGCACAACTCATTCAACTTGTTTATTTCATTTCATACCTAAATGCATATCTGCTAAGTTCATGAACCTATATCTGTTTTAATTTGATGCTTTAACAAGATTCTTTTAATTCCTAATATTTCGAGAGCCCAGGAAATAATTGATAATGTTTAGAAGTGATTCTGTGAGATTCTCTCGCTTAGGTTATATAAAATCTGAATGGCTGTGGATGGGTTTAAGGAAAACGCAGGGTCTAGAAAGCTCTTCTGAGCACAGAACAGACAGGGTTAATCCCCCCAGCCCTCGGCTGAAAGGAGAAGCGGCAGCAGAAAGATGATACTTATACAGTGAGACATCGTTACATAATTACTGCATCTAATGTTTCCCTGCGTATAACGTTCAAGTTCAGAAATCTCAGCCAGGGGCCCATAAAACAATTCTTGCATTTTATGTTTTTCTGCTTATGCTGTTTTATTTCACTCTTTGGGGGAAAAATGTAAAAATAATTTACTGAAGTAATAATTAGCGCTTATAAAGCACTTTCTAACCTATGACAATCTGAAAATTGCTTCTCGAGGATGGTTATGGCCGTCTAAACATGTCCGCACTCGGGGAAACTGAGGGAGGGGCCTTTGTGGTTTGAAAGTTCCTCCAGCGCAGGGAATGTGTCACGGCGAAATTTGCGACCCTCGTTAGACCTAACTCGCCTGGCCAGGTGGAAGCTCCTGGGACCGGCTGTGGGTCCAGACTTACCCCAGGGCCCGCCCGACTGCGCTGACATCATGCCCTCAGGAGATGACTTTCGAGGGGTACCCCGGGAATGCAGGTGGCCAGGGGTCACACCCCACCTGTGACGGTCGCTGGCTGCACCTGGATCGGCTGCAGCAGTGACAAGCATGTGCTCTGCCCCGGCTCCTCCTCTGAGCTCTGATTCTCTCGCCCGCCCTGAGCGAGGTGCTGTCCTTCTCCCCACGTCGCAGATGAGGAGCCAGCGCATCGCAAAGTCAAGCAAGGTGTCCCACCTCCCCGCCGGACAGTGGCAGACGTTAGCCGGATTGCAATCCACTTTGCCCAGCCTGCAAAATCACTGCATGGAAATGGCTCCTCAATGGAGAGCAAAGACAGGCCTGGGGGCCACCTTGCCACCCGCCGCTGGTGCGTTTGGGGTGGGGTCCTGCATCCCAGGTGTGACAGAAGACTGAACGGACGGTCGGCTTGAGCAGGGGCTGTGGGTTCTGCCTGCGGCTCCGCAGCCCCGTGCAAGGCTGCTTGTCTCCGGTGAGTTCTGCAAAGGGAGTCCCAGCCTCGGCGCCCAGGCCTCGGGGGTCAGCCTCCTCTCCTCTAGCCTCTACCCGCTCACACCACCGCTGGCCTCACAGCGGCATTTGCTGCTCGGCCACACTGGCAAAGGCGGCCTCCTCGGTGGGCCTTGCCCCTCCGCAGGTGCCTCAGACTCTCCTGTCGCCTGTGTGGCTGCCTCCCTGGTCTCTGGCCACCAACCCCTCTCGCTGCTGCGCGGCTCTGGTCCGGTCACTCCTTCCGAGCCCGCTGCAGGCCCGCAGGGTGGGTGCCACGTGCAGCTGCGTCTCAGGTGGGAGCAGCTGAGCATCTGCGGCTCCTGCACATGGCAGGCGGCAGCCACGAGGATGAGGACCGCTGCTCTGCGGGCCCTGGCGGCCCCAGCACACAGCGTCCGTCCCAAAGGCCTCTGCGAACTGCGTCTCCCTAAGTGTAGACTCGGAAAGCAAAATGGGAAAGTAAAGTTCTGTTTTGCTTCAGAAAGCGGATGTATTTATTACATATGCACATATGTGTGTGTGCCTGAAAGCAGAGCATTAATTCTTCCTCCCCCTGAGCCCCTGACCCTAAGGATATTTTGATCCGTGTTTTGCGTACCCTCCCGGGCAATCTCCACGCACACACATGCAACCATGTGCGCACAGACGTATGTGAGTTCACACACGCACAGACATAAATTTATTAAAATTCAGCTTTCTCCTCAGTAGACAATGATTTCACTATGGATATTTTAGCAACTACCCTTATCTTATTTCTGGTGGCAAGTTCTGTTTTATGCTCATGCCGGTGGAAGCTTTTAGCATGCATTTTACTCCAGTTCCTGTTTTCCAAGTAAATCACGCCCAGATTTACTAGCTATCACTTTCTCACAGCAATTTATGGGTCTTCTTCTCCCTTTTTAGTGTCTGCAGCACACTTTCAGAACGCAGTGGATTGTTCTCCCCAGAGCCAGGTCCATGCTGGGCAGAAAGGTTAGACATTTATTGGGTCACATTAGCAGCCACGCAGACCCTCCAGAGGCCACGGTGTGCTTCTGGGCGGGGTCAGTGCACCATAAAGCCCAGGGTTCCCAGCGCCTCGAAAGATGCAGTATCCCCAAAACCGTAAACATTGCATTGCGGAATTTTAGGATTTTACATGATGCGATATAATTGTTTAGACTCGAGGCGCTTAGTCCTTGTGAGATTTTTCACGTGGATGGGCGATCGACCGCCAGACGCGACTTCTGAGATGGCACCGTGGCCGGCGGGTGCAGAGGCAGCGGGACATCGGCCCCATGGACTGTCTGCCCTCCCCGAACCCCGGGGGTCCTGCTGCTGCAGACCCTGGGATGGGTGCAGTGCCTCTCAGGCAGTCTCAATAAATATTTGCAGAAATAGATGGAGATGCAATTCTGCCTTATTTTGTATGCACAAAATAGCAACCGTTTAATGGTTAGCTCTGTTTTAATAGTGCCTTGAGATGAATTTAAGAAAAATATACTTCAAGCGCAATATCACTGTCATACATAATGGATAATGATGGTGCTTCATTTGTGCTGAGATATATTAGGAAGCTAGGACGAAAGCGCATTTGCGATGCCAGGCTGAGACTTCGTGTTCGCACGCACTTATCTCTGTACATATTTATATATTCTCCAAATGTGTGATGCTCTGGGAAGCAAAGGCATTTTTCTGAGTTCTGAAACACTCTCATTTATTTAAAATATAAAGGGAAGTTGGTAATAGCACACTAAGAAAGTTGAATTTTATCTTCTGCCTCATTTGAAAGTTGCAAAAGTTTTATTAATTTACTGTCAAGTGAATTTCTAACATTATAAAGTAAGATTTGTTATTATTCTATTATTATGTTATATTGTTATAGTTAACTATGTATAATTATAGTAATATAATTATTTTAACAGCATAGTGTGTATATATATGTGTGTTTGTTAAGTTCTACTTATACAGACATAGCTACATCAGGATGAATAACATTCGCATATAGTGACTTTGTATAACATACGTGCCGTTTTATGTATAATTTACTTTAACCAAATAGTAAAAATAAAGATATGTTTAGTGGAAATAAATCATAGAATCCTAAAAGTAGAGATTTTAAGAATTAATCAAGCTTTTTTCAGAACTGAAGGGATGATGTTTTAGATGTTTGGAATGTAGTTAAGTCATAGATTATGGAGCCCCTTCTATTCGCTTATGTGACTTTAGAATTTCCATCAGCAGAACACACCTGGGTCCCATCAGTGACCGTCAGACAAGAGCGGTGCCCACGCCCAGGGGTGACAGCCCAGGAGGGAGGCGCAGGCGGTGCCCTTCCAGGGTGTGCAGTGCCACCTGTGTGGGCAGGTGCCTGCTGGGCACTGCTTGTCCTCCAGGGCATCACAGTAGGAAAAGGCTGGGTCCAGGAGGACCAAGTGCGATTTAGGTCCACTTTCAGCAGCTGAAGACTCACGTTCGGGTCTTAGCTGAGTGACAGTGGGGAAAAGCATCTTCGGTCACTTCTCCCCATGTCTGTTGTGCTTCATTCAGAATCTGTGACTTTACCCATGGACACCTGACCAACAGGGACCCCAGCATCACTAGGGTGCTCTGTCGCCTGGAGAGACCCACCCCCAGAATCTTCAGCTGTCGACAGACAAGGTAAATGCTAAGACAGCTGTCGCCTGTGAGCTCGTAGTATTCTGTAAGCGAAAAGCCAAGGCTTACACTGAAAACACTTCTGTGGGCTTGGGGTAGAATGGACCGGAACGTCGGAGGGGCAGCATCTCCGTGAACACAGCTTGCTCCAGGTTACACCCGCTGACGTCGCTCACGGCGTCATGGAGCCGTTGGCAAAGGACAGGAAGGACGGTGTCTGCGCCGGGTGCAGCTCAGGGTGTGAGGGCGTTTGCGGGGCTTCTCCGACTTCTCCGATATTTTGCTCTTCCCGACGGAAGCGGGAACAGGTTCAAGGCAGCCTCCGTGAGGAGCACACGGCGGTGCCGTGACCCAGCCGACACCTCGGAGGTTCACACCAGCCGTTTTATTCCTTGTAATGACGCTGAATGACCCGGTATCTTGTAAAATGAAATTGAAATCTGCAGCGAGGCAGTACTTCTGCTATTAAAATGATTTTTTCTTTGTAATGGAGCACTGCCGGTCCAACCATTTGTGAATTGCAATTAAAATCTGAAGCCGGCAGCACTTTTGCAATTAAAACTGGCATTTAAAAAAAAAAATTCTGCACCAATCTAGATAATTAGATAGGAACTAAAATACCCATTTATTACGCATGTGGACATGTACGAGGAAATAATTCGAAATTTATTATTCAAGATATTCTCTTTGTAACGAGGAATATGCTAAATGCTAGAGCAAAACAAACTGTTTTCATATTCTGTACACTTGAACTTATGTTGGAGAATCGGTATTGGACATTTACTCACCAGTTTATTGCTTTCTCTGTCTTCGCCATGTCTCTGCGTAGTCTTTGTGTCGGTTGTAAATCAGAACGGTGCTGAAGTTATCAGAGTACCTGTGAGAGATACCCGGTATCTCACGGCCTGACTCACCTGGGTATTTTGATTTGCTAATGTTTTAACCACACTTTCTCAGTAAGTTTGCAATACAGTTATAATTCAGTTCTGCTGGTGAACATTTCAAGACACATTAGAGTCATTGCCACTAAGTAAAGATATCTGAAGGCTTCATTCTCAAAACACTTTCCCAGAGTGTGTGATGTCACAAAGAAGCAATAAAAACCTCATGACGAATACCTTCCTCCCCCGGCAACATTAAGCCTCCAGTCTGCACGAAGCCAGGTTGAAGGCCTGTGTGGTAACGTCCGGAGATTGTGATGCTGAACCGTGGGGTCTGGCTTCTTGCCTATGTCCATAGGCATCTAGAACATTCAGACTTAATTGAAAGTTCAAATTCACCCACACACAGTTGCATTTTCTGTTTATTCAATACTTGTGTAAAAACCTGTAGTTCTTTGATTTAAACTTTGTATTTTTACATAGTAGTGTCTCTTCATCTGAGTTCCTCTTTAGCTGAAACCATACTATAAATTGTGATTTTTCGGGGGAGGTCTGGTATTTGGAAGGTATTACGGAGTCGGGATATCTGAAGCTGTGGCATTGAGTGGACCAACAAATCGATAACTTGGGCAAAACCAGTTATTTTTTTCCTTGACCCGAATGCCTGGTTTTCATTTCCTCGCTAATCTGAACGTTCTTGCTGTCAAGTTTCTTGATCTCAAAATATCTGGATTTGCTCATTACATGCCACAACCAAGTCGCTCGTCTCTGCCTGGGGGTCTCCGTTTCCTGGTCTATGAAGTGAAGAGCTCAGCAAGGGCCGTCTCTCAGCTCTGCGCCGGTTCCACGTGGCCCCGGATGGGCACCGTGTGCCGTGACACTGAGCAGACCGTGACACCAAAGTGAAAGGGACCCATCATGAGTAGACGTTTCCCTGCTATGGACGTTTTCCAGAGACGGGAAATATTTTTAAACAGGCGTTTTCAAATAACCCCACATTAAACCATTCAGGCCGCCGAGTCTATGGGCAGTTTTGTGGCTGGAGAGCAACTGGGAACGGGAGGGCGGTGAGCGGAGGGACTGGGGACGAGGTCCGTCAGCCTAAGACGACGGAACAGGCAGCGGCGGGCAGGGGGGGCCACAGCCCCGACCACCTGCAGTCCATGGCGGTGCTACCCCACACGAGGGCGTTGGTGGAAATAAAAGTTTCAGAACTCAAAACGCCACGTCTAACTCGACAGCTCAGTTAACACCTGATTGACATACCTGTGCGGCACCTGAGGGTGACGCCCGTCCAACCACAGCCTTGCTACGCTGTCACAGTCGCCCTGCAGGGCACGGACCGCCCACGTGGACACAGAGTGCCTCTCCCCACCAGCCGCCCTCCGGCTGGAGGCTCGGCGGCGTGAGCATTTTTTCACCCTCGTTATCTTATCTTGCTCTGAATTTACAGAATTAGAAATACAAGGCATGATGGCAGGAGCGCTAATTCCCTGACTTCCTAAATCTGTACCTGAAATTGGAATAAATGGGTTGGCTTCTCACTCACGTCTCACGATTTTCACTGCTGTTATTACAGAGACTTCTCCGGGCTTGTATTTTTTTATTGAGGTGTAATTCACATGCCGTAGAATTCGGCCGTTTAAAGCATACAGTTCAGCATTTTTAGTATATTCACAGCTGCGACCATCACCACGATCTAAGTGTAGAACATTTCCATCGCCCCAAAAATAAACCCCACACCCCGTGAGCAGTCACTCCCCATCCCCCGCCCCAGCCCCGCCGACCGCTAATCCACTTTCTGTTGATTTGCATATTCCAGACGTTTCACACAAATGAAATCATAAGTGACTGTGTGTCTGCCTTCTGCTGTGACTTCAGTTTTCTCGAATATCCATTTTCCACACGATCGTTCTCTTTTCTGGATCTTCATCCTCCCCCGTGTGAGGAGCTGGCCCGGGTATGTCCTGCCGTGGGTTTGGGGTTTCTCTGCAGCTGCTACTGCCAGGAGCCCACAGTGTCCACACCCCTGCTGATGCTCCTCTGCCCAACGGTGTCTTGTCTTATTCTCACGTTTTCCACTGAAATTGGGGTGTGGTTCACTCTGAGGTGCAAGACGTGTTGCCCGATATGCAAAGGATCTCCCAAAACTGCAGCCTCAGGCTGCGTCTGGGCCTCCACAGAGACCCCCGGACCACTCGGGGACCACCAGGCCTTCCTGTAGAAGAAATAATCTATTCCATAAATAAATTCCCATTCAAACATCTTCTCAGCCATGTATGAAAACGTCAGAGATCGATTAGAATACAGAGTATAGACAAAGGAATATTTACTCTCCTGAAGGAGGAAGATGACATTTAAAGCGGGGCCCTTCGTGCCGCTTCGTGGCTCTCAGAGTGGGAGCGGTTGCCAATAGGTGTTTACAGCAAAGGCTTGTCCCCTGGTTCTCGCTTAAGAAAAATAAGCCACAAAGGGACACAGACAACATGGACCTTGGAGCCTCGGCCCTGCCTGGGCTGTTGACATCCATCCATTGCGGAGTGACCCAGATGCACTATACTCATCAAATTTCTATCAATACTAATTTCCTAATATCAATAATAATCTGCGTCCCAGCGGATCGGCCTTCCCAAGCAGGGCGCCCCGCTCCTCCAGGCTCCCTGAGCTCTTCGGCGTCTGTGTCAATAAAACTGACTGCTGCTCTCAAGCTATTGACAGTTATTAAAAATGACCTTGATGTAATTTCATGCCTATCAAAACGAAGAGCGTATGCTAAGGATTATGAAAAGCTACAGTGACGGGAAGTGCTGACAGCCCGGAACCGTCGGGCAGGGTCCACGTCGCTGACGGTTATTGGGATTTCTCGGCCGCTCCTTCTTCCCCTGGAACACTGTATGCTCCTGGGGAGAGGCACCTGCTCTCTGGAGGGCTAATTGGAGCTCTTCGGGGCTCTCCTGTGCTTTGCAGAGAGCTGCCGTAGCCCATCATCTCAGCAGCTAATGTGGTGTAAAATGTCATAAGCTCCGCTGAAGACCTTTGAGTACATCCAGCACCGCTGATCAATGCGTCCTGGTGGACACCCCGGCTCCTGGCCCAGAGGCCAGCGGATTAAGAGCGCTCCCCAATTTTTCCACCACTTTGTCTGTGCATTGATCTGGCCTGTTCTGAAAGCCTGTCTTCCCTCCAGCTGCGCAGGAGGACTCGGCGGCGGTGTTCATAGACAGCTCTTGTGTGCATCCTTGAAGAGCGACACAGTGTGACTATTCAATAGCCAAATAGCTTATTAATAACTGTAACTAACACTCTGAAATGTACCCCTCCCCCCCACTGGTTTGCACGGAGTAATTGTGCTAAGCAAACGCATCCAGGCTGTCCGAAAGGTACCAGTCGTGACGAACTCCAACTGCTCTGAGATGAACCGAATCGCATCCTGTCTGCTGAGTGTTCTAACTGTGTATTCTAACCGCACACTTCTGTTAAGTCCTATTAAGACACACCCGCATCGCCTGGATGAGCTTGTTTGTACAGCAGGCGGCAGGCTGTTCACCATTTAGCTTTTGTTTTTAAAGAAACCATCCTCGTCCTAAAATAAAATTGCGGAACCTCTTGCTTCAGCTGTCAAAGGCCTCCTCCTGCTTCTCAACTGACCTCCCTAACAGTGATGGAAAAGACCCTTCCGGGGGTTTTCCTCAATTTTATCATTTAATATTAAATTTAATGATTTGTTCTGCTATAATATTTTCAATGGACAATAACAATTGTCTCCAACAATTTGGAGACAATTCAGAACAGTTTCCAACATACGAGATTTATAATTGATTGATGCTGCAAAACAAAATAAGCAAAACAAAACGGCACCCGTCAGAAACGCACAGCACCGATAGGCAGCATCGACTGAGCCTAAACACAGGGGCTTGGCTTTTGTTTCCTTTCTGTTACTCGTGACGGTTGTCTGTGTCTATAAAATGGGAAGATTCTTGGCTTTTTAGTTACTTCTTTTAGAGGGGGTGAATTCCAACTGATTAGCCCACATGTGCAGCCCATTCACCTCCACGAGCAAATTGTATGTTCTAAAAACCTCTCGTCTCCTTACAGATCTGCGATGGTGTTTATCTCCCGGATAAACATGCTTCAGGGCTGCCGTCAAAGTGAGCAAATGGTCCTGAGGGTACTTTTCACCGCGGGAGTGGGACACATCCCAGTGGGTCAGCGCACCTGATGTGGGACTCGGATCAGCGTCTCAAGGCGACCCCGGTGCACAGGTGCGCTGACGCGGGCAGCCCTCCCCCGCCCTCCTCCCCTTAAGCCACAGCCCTGGAAGGATCTGGAATTCTAGCTCTCACACGGTACAGGAGGGAGAAGCAAACACAAAGGAAAACCTGCACTTGGAAACAATGTGAGAGAAGTTAATTGTCCAAGTGGCTTCAATACTGTACGCAGCAAATAAAATCCTGGATGGAACATTCTGTGCTCGAGCAACATGGAAAAAATTACCTAAACAGCAACACAAAAATGTCTGTGGGTTAAAAGTCAAAAAGGGAAAATAAAGGCAAAGTGTTTAGTTTAGAGGGAAACACGAGACACAGCCTTAAGATTGCTTCGTAAAAAAACTATAAGAATGTGGATTCGAGAATTAATAAAATAAGGACAAAAAAACAAGGTGATAAAGTAACAGAAAGAGGCAAAAAGGTAAAATTTAAGCTTAAAGAATAAATTTAACATAAAGGCAATATAATTTCAAAACTATGAAATACATTAGCCATGGGAACAGAATAAACATAACTAAGATTAGATAGTTTCTGTGCAATGACACAACTCAAAGGTGATTGGGGAACAATCCGCGAAGTTGGAAAGCTGATGGCACGAGGAAACTAAGTCCTACCGACGCCTTCAGGAGGGCGCGATGCTCGGCGGCCCTGACATGTGTCACAGGACTGAGCTGGCATCAGAGCTTTCACAGAGTTCTTAGTACGACTGCTGTTGCCGCTGTCCTCACAAGAAAATAGAAAGGTGTGGCAACGAAGTGCCTGGGAGAGGAAGAGGTGGGCTTGGAGACCGGAGGATCCGGGTTATCCAGGAAGAAATTCAGAACGATCCATTGGGCAAACCTTTGGAACGTGCTGTGTGGGGTCAGGATTTACCTTCTGAGCAGTTAACGAGTAAACATGCTTTGACAGCATTTCAGGAAGTTTAAAAATACTGATTTGTAGAAGGCTTTGGAAGGTAAAAGGCTTGTTGTGTTCGTTATTCCACAAAGCACGCGGCGGGGCTGGGGACGGAGGGTGGGGCCGCCGCCCCACAGAGAGTCACTGAGCACCCCTGGGCGCTGGTGCCCGTCCTCCTGTTCTCTCCCTGCGATGACTCCCTGAAGTCCCGCAGCACCCAGCGACCGCCTCATTTTTCACAAGTAGTATTTGAACCTCAGGGAGGTAGAGTCCTCCTCTCAAACCTGGTGTGTAAATGTATCAACACCAGTTCTCTGGGGACAATAGCCCTGCTCCGCAGCACGTGCTGTTTCCACGGTGTGAACGCTCACACCGCAGCCGGGCGCCAGGCACCTGCAGGACCTGAGCTCACTCCAGTGCCCTGGACCCTGGGCCACCTGGCCCCGGAACCCCTGTTTTCTGGTCTTACCTAGTTTTACACACTGGTTTTCCACCTTCCTAAAGATTTTATTTGAGGCAAGTATTCTGCAGCAAAGCGAATAAACGTACAAAGAAAATACTGTTTAATTCCCAAATTATATTAGCCTTTATTTTCAAGTTTGGGTCTCACAATTGGTTCTGCTTTATTGCTATTACTTTAGCCCCCAGAACCCACTTTTATTTAAAAAAAAGGACTTGCTTGGTGTTTACATGGTCTGCTTTAATCAACCATACGTTGTTCGCTGACTCCCAAAATGCCGGCTTTCACGGAGCCCCAAGAATCTGGCTTCTTGAGGGTTGAAAAAATAGCAGGAGTTCTAGTTATAATTAGCATATATTTTGCAAAAACTTCTGGTTAAGGTTACCTGCTCAGAGAACAGGTGACAATTTAGGAACTCTGTTAATATAATTTAAAAACGGAACTATAACTTATTGAGATCTACTTTGTGTGAGACATTACATGAGAGGTACTTAGTGGACAATTATTTTTACCTTTGAGGGAAGAATTTTCACAAGTGAGGGAGTTCAGGCATTGAGACGTTAAATAACAGGAAGCCAGTTAGTGGTAGATTTGGGATTCACACAGCAATTTCTGAATTAAAACGTTTTTTCCTACATGCTCTCCAGGAAGGGGCATCGTTATTTCTCCTGCATTTCTGTTGCGCATCTAATGATCTTCCCTCCTCTTCGGACCAGGCCATCCCCTCGATGTGCTTTCCCTGGAGGGGCACAGACTGCATCTAAATCCCTCGGCCAAGCCTGCTCTTTCATTCGACTCTATCTATTTTGACATTTCCTGTATGCCAGATACTGTTCTAGACACAAAGGGCAATGGAGAAAAAAGATAGAAGTTTGTGAGGTAAATAAAAATATAGTGGAAGTAATTAATAAAATATGTAAACAATATATTTTTTCTAGGATAAAAGTTCCCTCGGGGCAGGGGCTATTTCCTGTTTCTGGCTTGTTTACCGCTGGGTCTCCTATGTAGAAAAGGTAGGCAGGTCCCAAATAATATTTGATGGATACAATTTAAATAAATGGAAAAAAATTTAATAGGATATAAAATTTGACGCTTTAGAATACAAACCAAATAGCTTAGGATATTTTATTCAGTATTGCTTTAGATATGGCCTTTGTATTAAAGAATTACATTAACTAAAATGTATTCAATGATATCATTTTATATTACATTTTATAAATAAATAATTAAAATATTGGGCAACAGTTGACTTTTATTGTCTTTTCTCCTTAGGATAAATTTATATATACATACACAGCTATATATACATGTCTTTTTATGTAAATATATACACACATATGTCTATTTGCATAAGCATACACACAAACATATATATATGACCATATATCAAAATGTCAGTTGGATTACTGGAACAAGATGGCATACATCACAAATTCTAATCCAGCTTGTCAAATATTATTCATTAGTAAACGAGAGAAGGACATTTTTGGAAAAATAACGTGAAACCCATTTTCTGAGCTTGTGGCTTAAAGGGGAGGAGCTCGGGCAGCTGAGATTGAGTTTCCCGACAGCGGCCCGTGTGTCATCCTGATAACAAAGTGTAGGTTACCGGCTCCTGCACTATAATCCATCTTGTTAGCCTCGTTTGCATCCATCCAATACTTCCTGAAAGAATTTGTGAAACGCTGGATCTCAAGTGTGATGGATAATTTACCCACATGTGACTAATTTTCGAATCTGTCTCAGCCAAAGCGTTGCTCCACGGCTCACTCCTCGGCTGCGAGAAGGAGGGAGGCTCACCTGTAGCTTGCACTTCAGATAATGGAGCCCTCCCACCGCGCTGACTGCCAGGGAGGGCGTTTTAGCGCAGAGTTCGATCATCTTCCGACACACACGCACACGGATCGCCACGCCTGTGGAAACACACACGCCCCTGAGCCGGAAGCCCCGTCTCCTGAAAACCGACCACGCGGAGGCAGCATCGGCCTTGACCCAAGTCAAGGACACTTCTAGTCGCCCTGGGGTCTGATGTTAACAAAGCCTCTCTCATGACTCAGTACACGTGTTCAGGTGTGAGGCCTTGCCCAAAATTCTGCATGACGTCGTCATGATTTTTGTCTCCAATGCCCAGAAAAGGATCCAACTGCACAGCAAAGATTTCATGAAGGCAGATGTCAGACCTCACCAGTGCCCGCCTTCCTCGAGAGTGGCACATGCTGTTCTTGACACGCACGGTTCACAGCCTGCTATGGCCTGCGTTCCGTGTTCAGTGTAGGAGGGACTAGACAGCCCTCGGTCCTCTGTGTGAACTACAGGACCATCTGCCCTGGCTGCAATGGGCACACGCTGCTAGTTGTCTACCTCATAAGCAGAACCTGTGCTTTTGTGCTAAAAAATATTGAGTGTGTGTTTCTGTGTGTGTGTGTGTGTACATGTGTGTGTGTGCGTGTGTGCATGTGCGTGTGTGTGTGTGTGTGTGTGTGCAACAACGTGCCTGTGATAGTCAAGTTGGCTGTCAAGCTGGCTAGGCCAGGGTACTCAGACACCGGGTCAAACACAGCCTGGACGTGCCATGAAGGTGTTTCCTAGATGGGGTGAACACGTAAATCGGCTGCCTCTGCGTGAAGCAAATGACCCTCCACACTGTGGTCAGGTCTCATTCAATCCCTGGGAGGCCTGAAGAGCAAGTGCTGACCTCCCTCAAGGAAGAGGAAATTCCGCCTTCGGACTGGAACTGCAGCGTCAGCTCTCTCCCGGGACCCCAGCCAGGGCCTGCCCTGCGATTTCAGACGTGCCAGCCTCAGAATCCTTAAAATCTCTTTCTCTCTATGTACTTGTATGTGCGTATGTGTGCATGTGCGTGTATGTGTGTGTCTATATGCATGTGTCTGTTTACATATCTACACCCATGTGTATGACTGTCCACATGTATACCTATGCCTGTTCCATGTGTATGTTTATGTCTCTATGCACGTGTATGGCTACGTATATGTATGCATATGTGTACATGTACATGCACGTGTATGTTCGCCTATGTGTATGTGTGTATTTCTGTGTGTGTGTTTGTCTATGCATATGTCTATGTGTACATCTATGACTATTATGTGTGTATGTATATGTCTGTGTATGTTTATGTCTATGTCATGTCTATGTCTACATGTATGTGTCCACATGCATGTCTGTGTCTATGTGTACATACTCATCCTATTGGCTTGTTTCTCTGGAGAACCCTGACTAATACAATGTCCACATAAAAACATCAAACTTTCTTGCATTAGGTTTGGTCAGTGGCAAGTGGCATCTAAATGAAAGATGACGGGGTGTGCTTTTAGGAAAATTCTCATTTTCTTGTTAAAGAGGAACTGGTTTCTGGCTCGCACACTTCGCCTCTCCCCTCTCCTCCAGGCTGGAGAACAAACTGATATTTCCTTGGATTTGGGAAGCACATAGACGCCCGTGCTCGGGGAGCAAAAATAGACGTATGCCCAGATACACTGCAAGAAACTGCAGGGTGTCAAGTTAGAAGAAGACCAAAAATGCAAGCAAAGAGAAAAGACTGATTATTAAACACAATTCCACTTTTAGTTGTCTTCTTATCAACAAAAACAGAGGCTAGAATACAATGGAAAACATTTTTAAGTTGTAAAGAAAAATAGCAATCCATTTAGATTTCCACAATAAAATACATTTTAACTTATAAGTAAAGATGGAATAAATGTATTTTCAGAGATCCAGAGTGTGTATCACCCGTGAACTCCAAAAGAAAGTAGGAATAAAGGATGCAATTACGAGGCAAGCAATTTGCCGTGTAGAAATGAGAAGCTGAGAGGTGGAAATCTAAGTGAAAAAGGAAGCAAACACATAAATAAATCTAAGCGAGCATCGACTATATGAATGGCAGTATGACTAATAATTTTTATGGATTAAAATTAAAGTGGGATTTTAAGTCTGGCAGTGTGATAGATTACGTGTCTAAAGAAAATTATTTCTCTGTCCTTCCCTGGGAACAATGAAAAGGCAGAATATTTGAGGTTTGGAATAGATAAATAAGAATGTGAGGTGAAGTTTTGGCCTCACGAGCGGGACGGTGAGAGCCACCGCAAGGCCCTGGGGACCTCGGGACGGGCCCACAGCCCTGGTGAAAGGTTCACACACCTCCCACCAGCACTGAAGGGAATTGGGAAGGAAATGTGTCTGTCTTCTTGCTATTCTGTTAGGAAATAGCATAATAACTACAAAAACAATCTCTCTTGAGAATATGTAAGTATAGATCTCTCCTGATCTACCTTGATTTCAAACGTGTGCCATCAGTGTCGTTGTGGGAAGCCAAGTAGGGTATTTCAGTTTAAGTGTTCCAGGTTGGTACATCTCTCTGTGCCTGAAACACAGGAAGCGACTGCTCTCTGTATTAAAGAAGCCTCAGCGCAGTCCCTCAGATTCTCAGAGAACAAAGTAAGCCAAGCATTAGATTAAAGTAAATAATAATAACAACAGCCTAAGGAAGAGGCCGTCATAAATAAGTCAGCAGAAATCAAGATAAAATAAAAACAAGCTACAGATTTGACCTCCTTGTACTTCAGGTAATGGAATAGTCTTAAATAACTTAAAATAAAAAATTAAGGGTATAAAAGATGGGATTATAAATCAGCAATATATAACACATTACAAAAAGTGGTTAAGTAGATTTGTGAAAGAATGTTATTTGGTTCTAGAACTTATTTGTTATAGAATTTTAAAAGTATGGGTGTTGGATGTAAAAACAAACAAACAGAAACAATGGACATTCCAAGCAGCAGATTCAAAACAGACAAAAAGTGAATCTATTGAGCTGGAAGGTATATAAAAAAAATTCCCCAAAATGAAAAGCAAGTTGCTAAGGTACAGGAATAATGAAACAGAAATTGAGACAAGAAAGAAAAAGCAGCAGGGCCTAACATAATCAATATGAATAACATTCTAATCCGTGTCCCAGAAAGTTGGAATAGAGAGTACGAGACGGACGATAATATGCACAACAGTCTAACACACAGTCGCTATTTAAAAGTTTCTGTTCTACGTTCTACAGATGTTTCAACTCATTCAATAAACCCATGATATTTACAAGATTATAATCCTATAAAATTAATACAATTATTTGGTCACATTTTAAAGAAAAGGGAAATGAGGCAGAGGAAGGTCAAATAACTTTGCCAAGGTTATAAAATTCTTAATCAAAAAACCAGAATCTGAATTCTAAATGTCACCTACAGAGCCTGGGCTTTCAAGCACACATTCCGCTAGTCATAAAGACTTCAAACATTTTAGAAAATCTTTGAGGAATAAATTTTCTGAAGTACCTCAGGCTTTTTGTAACTATAAAACTGTTCCGTAATCAAAAATTTATTTCAGATATAAAGTAGATATAACAGAAGGAGTTGACGCAGGAAGGAGCGAGGAAGGCGCGACCAGGGAATCTAAGGTCCTTAAAGCAAGAAGTCAGGAGCAATTGTCTAACGATTTAAAATTTCAGTTAAAGGTAATGATAGAGGAGACAATAAAAAGGTTTTATACACACATCTACATGCATACAATTATTATGTTATATATTACATATGCATTATAATGCAGTACACTGGATATTTTATCACATGCATTCATATATGTCTCATATATGTATTAAAAATCCACAACAGCTAAATCCACATTTTTCACAACAAAAATTCAACAGGCCATATACACATTAAATACACAAAAAATGTAGTATAAGCATGTTGTTTAGCAACATACAGTATCTACCAGAACTAAAACCAGAAATACGTAAGTGCTGGGCTGGGGCTCTGAGAAGACAGCAGGGCAGGGAGCAGCTGACTCTCCCCGCAGACAGCTCCCGCACCGGCAGCCTCTGTGCCACGGAGCAGTGTGGGGATTCTGGGAGCCACGGAGGCTCGCAACTTCCAGGGGACAGCTCAGGCAGTCAGATGTGGTTCACTCAGGTCATTCTCAGCTGGCAGTAGAGCAGCAGCTGCCCGTCCCCACCTGGGCCCCAGGCAGGCGCTAAGCCTGTGCTGCGGGAGCAGCCCACACATGCCCTGGGAGCCACTGTGGGCAAGAAGGGCCCATCCTCCAGATATCAGGGCTCTGTGCTCTGGTCACTGATTGCCAAGTGGTGTGTGGCCATTGTCCTTCAGCTCCTCCATCGACGCCAGCTCCTCCCCATGGCTGAGGTATCTTCCAGGGGATTAAAGGGCTGGCACCTTATTTTACTCCCCTTCATTCTTTTTCCATTTTGGAAGCATGACATTAAAGACTAGGACTTTCAAAAGCAACTGCATACACAGTAAAAATGAGAAAGCAACCATGCGTGTCCAGGGAAAGACTTAGAAAGGTCTTCTTAGACCTAAGAAGACCTTAAGTTTATGCCTCAAGCTGATTCTAAGCACAGAGACAGTCTATAGCAATCTAAATTGAAAAAAATCAATAAATAATAGCAAAAACATCAAACCCTGGGGAAAGGGGAGCATTTGATTTCCAGAGTTACCACATTATTAGGTTCAAGTGTTCAATTTTCAACAACAACAACAAAAAAAAATCTCAAGGCATACAAAAAAATAAGAAAGTATAATTCATTCAAAGGAAAAATATTAATCAATAGAAACTATCCCTGAAGAAGACCTGATGACAGACCTACTGGACAAAGACTTTAAAACAGTTGTGTTAAAGATGCTCAAAGAACTGAAAGAAGATATGGAGAAAGTCAGGAAGACTACGTGTGAACAAAATGGAAACTGGAAATATCAATAAAGGAAAAAAACCTAAAAAGAAACAAACAAACAAAAATTCTGGAGCTGAAAAATACCGTAATTGAAATGACGAATTCACCAGAGGGATTCAACAGCAGATTTGAGCTGGCAGAAAAATTATTAGTTTATGTTTTGATTAGTTTATGTTTTGATTTTTTTTTTAAATGCCAAATTTCTTTAGTATTTCCTGTAAGGCACAAATGGTAACAATAGATCCTATCAGGTTTGTTTATCTGGAAATGTCATTATTTCAACTTCATTTATTTTGATCTTCATTTTTGAAAGACCATTTTCTTGGATAAATACTTCTTGATTAATGGTTTTAGTGTGTATATGCGTGTTTTTCTCAAGCACTTTAAATATGGCATTCCACTGCCTTCCGGGCTCCATCGTTTCTGATGACAAGTCAGCTATTAATCTTAGTAAGTTTGATTTTAAGTGAACTTTTGTTTTTCTCTAGCTGCTTTATAATATTTTTTCTTTATCTTTGGCTTTTAATATTTTGACTGTGATATGTCTAGATGTGGGTCTCTTGTTATTCTACTTGGAGTTCGTTGAGCTTCTTGGATGTGCAGATTAATGGGTTTTGTTATGTTTAGGATATTTTCAGCCATTATTCCTTTGACTCTTCCATGACTTTCTCTCTTTCTTCACCTCATCCTGTGTTTATGTGCATATGTTGGCATGCTTAAGGTCGTCCCACAAGTCTCTGAGGCTCTCTCCATTTTTATCCAGTCTTTTTTTCTATCTTTCAGATTTCATAATCTATTTTTATCTGTATTCAAGCTCACTGGCCTCTTCTTCTGAAAGCTAGAAAGTATTGATGAACCTCATAAACTCTTTGTGTAACTTATCACTCAACACCAGATTTACCATGTGATTCTCATAATTTCTCTCCTTATATAGTCTCTTTTAATGAGGCATTGTCATCATTCTGGCTTTGAATTTTTTAACATGGTTTCCTTTAATTCTTTGAACATATTTAAACTGGTTGAATTAAAATATTTTTCTGCTACATCCAACATCTGGGCCACTTCTGTATAAGGCAATTTCTATAGCCTTATTAAATTTTCCTATGCAAAAATCACATTATCCTGTTTCTTTGTATGTCTTGTAATTGTTTTGTGGTGAAGTGGACATTTTAGATATTATATTATAAAAAATTGGATTCAAATTGGTCCCCCTCACCCACATAGATATTGCTGTTGCTGCTTTTGTTAGTTTATTTATTTAGTGGCTTTGCTGGTCAAATTCAATGAAGTTAATTTCCCCTGCAGTGTGAGGCCTCCTATGTTTATGTTCATTTTTTCCTTGTTTTTAACTTTTTTTTTTTTTTAATCTTGGATTTCCAGAATTCTCTCCTGGGTCCACATAACTTAATATTTAGCCAGTGGCTGGTCAGAGGTTGTGCTTATGCCTTTTGATGCTGCCAGGCTCTCATCCTTTGCTGGTGGACCCGTGTGTGGATTGGGTGATGCTTTCAAGTCTGCCCTTTGTTCATCCAGGAACTGGTCCCTCTTGAATGCCAGCTCTGGTTGCTCGTAAGTGGGCACAACCTAATGCCTGTGTGCACAGCACTGCAGACCCCTGAGGATATGATCTTACGAGGGTCCTTTTAATTATCTTTTAACCCGGTTCTCTCTGTTCAAGTAATGAGTGTTGTATTGTTTTATTTGTTGCTACTGATTTTATGAACTATTAGCCTTCTCTTAATTGCTCACTTCTAATATCTCTATTAATTTTTGATAAAGCCTTAAGGCATGAATTCCTTCACGCCATAGCCCTAAAAATTCAGCTTCCTCAGCAGTGATAGGTGAATCCCTGTGCTACGGCACCAGAGCTGGAGGTGGAGGAGAGGGTGACCGGCTTCTCCTGGAGTGACACCCCCACCTTAAAACATGGATGTCTTCCACGATGGAGCATCTGACTTTTGAGTGGGAGTTTGGTGACAGTGGTGTGGGTGATTGAGAATCCAACATTTTTGGGTTAATGCACTTAGGACAGAGCCTACATCCTACAAGTGGGAGTTGGGTGGCTAAAACAAACCCCAGTTTTCTTGGTCATACCCACCCAGAGAAGAATT
>RJWJ010021444.1:0-27875 GCA_004363605.1 Indri indri
AAAAAAAAAAAAAAAAAAAAAAAAAAAAATCAAACCAGAATCTTCGTTTATCTTTGACACTTTTGGTTGATGTCTGTCTTAATCCATTTTCTGCTACTATAATAGAATATTTGAAACTGGGCAAATTATAAAGATAAGAAATTTATTTGGCTCATAGTTCTGGAGGCTGGGAAGTCCAAGATTGAGGGCCCTCAGCTGGTGGGGACTTCTGGCCAAGTCATGCCATGGCAGAAGGGGAAAGAGAAGGTGAGAGAGAGCAAGAGAGGAAGGGGGCCAAACTCACCCTTTTATCAGGAACCCACTCTGGCCATAACAAACCCATGCCTGTGATGATGACACTAATCCATTGAGAGGCAGAGCCCTCATGACCTAATCACCTCTTAAAGGTCCCACCTCTCACCACTGTTGCATTAGGGATTAAGTTTCCAACACACGGACACTGGGGGACACATTCGAACCACAGCAATGTCAGAAAGAACAGCCGTATTTTCCAACAAATTTATCTGATGTTATTTTTGGTAAAAGTTTTCTGGCTCAGAGAATTGTTTTTCCATTGAATAAAATTTCAGTGATACTCCATTTGCCTAAAATTATTGGTAAATACCATCTACTTATAAAAGAAAAAATACTATTGTTAGTAAATCAGAGTATTTGATTTTGATAAGACCTATAATGTATGAATAGTCTGGGGGCGGGGAGTAGATCTGTATAACTTCTGAACTCAGAAATCAAAGCCATAATAAACAAGACAGCCTCAGCAAGGTCCAAAGCATGGTTTTTATTATTATTTCCTATGTCTCTGGTGTAGGAGGAAAATATCACTATGCATCCAAATTGTATTGCATTGACTTCAACTGTTGCCTGCGTGTAGAAAAATCTGAATTAAAACGAAACAAAAAATAAATTAACGGACAATTTTCTCAGTCAGAGATGAATTCTGCCTTATTTTTACTAGTTAACATGTATTTTAACAAGATATTTAAAATTACTACCACTATTAAGATGTCCTTTTACATGCCTGTGACATTAAATGGGAGAGTTCAGCTACATGAACATTAAGCCCTAATATTTCATGATTCAAGAATTCTAAATATAATCTTTTTTCCTAAAGACAATCAAAAAAGTGCATACTTTAAAAAAGTTAAATAAAAATATAAGGGCATCCGTCGGATATTGTATTTTAAAGCAAGCCGTGGGAGATCTTTTCTGGGATTTCAATGATCAGTTCCTGATGTCTCTGGTTTTTTTTTTTTTTTGGTTTTTTTTTTTTTTAACTCATCTTCTTGCATGGGAAATAAACTTAATAAAAAAATAGATGTCTTTCTTAAGCTTGTGTACTTCAGGTGTTTTGGATCAAACATGACATTATCAAATATTATTTCTTTACATCTGTGCTAGTTCTATCTGTTTTATTATCTCAGAGGAAAAAAATGTTTTCCCTTGACATTTCAGTGCTTGTTCTGTTAAAGCTCGGTGTTGGTTGGAGACAGGATAAGGATTTTTAAATGCTCTGCCCGGACTCTTTCTGTGGTCCAGGCCTGTGTCTGTCAGTCTGTTGGGATGTGGGGACGTTAGAGCCATGACTGAACATGGAAGCCTCCCTGCCTCTCACAGGCTGTCTTGGGGGAGTTCAGTTCTACTCTTCATTTCCTGCCCCGCCCAGAGCCCTCTGTGCAGTGTACCCTGTTCCTACCAAACCAGTTTAGAGCATCGGACCCACACCTTCAGTTCAATTCTTTTGGACAATTCTTAGTGTTCTGAGGAAGGGGAGTCCCCACATGAGGGAAAGATGGAGATAAGGAATGAGTTGGGGTCCCCCTCCTAATCCTCCAAACCGTGGCAGTCTCTAGCTGCATCTCTGCTGAGGCAGGTCTCAGAACTATGCGAACATCTGCCCTGCCTGGACTCTCAGTGAGAAATCTTCTGCCTTCAATAAGTGTTTCCACAAACCTACCATCCACCTCCCTGCTGTGGGTTGGTAAACGGACCAAGCCTGCCATTTGAAAACAGAAGAAGGCTCTTCCTTACTACTTAAGCGATGGAGAAAACTCAGGAAACCAAGTGCATGCAGAGGAAAGAAATGGCAGCCACAGAATAAAAGACAGACAAGAAACTAAAGCAGACAACATGTTTAACCACCATTAAAAAAGTGCAGGTTCACAGAGACAATGTGTCTGAGATGTTTGGAAGATGTTGCCAGCATCCCAGCGCAAGTTTAAAAGCTCCTGCAGATTACCATAAGGAAGAAAGCCTCTTCCTGGGCACGTACACAGTTTCAACTGAGTGACCATTTACCCTGAGACTCAATTTTCCATCCTCAGATAAGTGTCTAAAGGTAGAAGACGGACAAAGATGACTTTTTGGGGCTCCTTCCTGCTTCTAGATCTTTGATGAGTGTCAAGTTTAAATTATTTTGTTCTTGAAGTGGAATAGCTTATCTCTTAAATATGAAATTTAGGATATAACAGAAGAATTAATGTCCTGGGTCTTATTACCTTCTTCCACCTATTAAGAGATATCCAACATCCCCCGTGAAGGGCAGGGACAATACCGCATTCCTCTCAGGAGCCACACTGCCAGGCATAAAGCCGTGGTCCAACATATTCTGAACTGATTTGAAATCATCTAAGGTTGCTTACGAACCTTAGATGCCCAAAGAGGGCTAAGGATTATGTCTCTAAAACAGAAGAATATTTTAAAATGATGTAGATCTATGTGTCCTGATGCAAATCTCTAAGAGATCTTGAGGAAAAGAAAATTGGGAACAATATTTACAATGTGATTCCAATTACATTGTTTAAAAGAGAAAGCAACCCCAAACTATTTGTGTCGTTAGGCATATATTTCTGAAAGCAAATGCGTCAGAGAAGCAGCGGCAACAGCAGGAATGCTGTACAACGCACTGACAATGATGGTGGCCTCTAAGAAGAGGACTAAAACGGGAGGAGGGACTTAAACTTTATTTGACCTTTGTATTTTTAACAACCAAAATTTATTAATTCAGCACTTGTGTTCTTAAAAATAAACAAATTTTTAAAAAGTTCTAATGAATTTCAAGTCACCAAGAGAATTCAGAGACAATAAGTAGATAGGACAAATTTGTACACTTTATGAAAGCAAGGTGGAAATGCCTCTTGCAACAAAATGAGAGCAGCGTGGACAAGATAATGTTGGGGGCACTTTTCAAATGCACCGTGTTGCTCAAACTCTGGAAGGTGGTACGAATGAGCAGGAGTCACCTTAACGTGCAGCAAATGCAGAAGCAGAGCTATTTGGAGGAGCTATCCATTTTAAAAACAAATCTTAAAGGAACACATTTAAACACGGAAGCCAATAAATAGGTATATATTTACGTTGAAAAATAATGTTATCTTTATAAATGTCTTTTTTAGGATGAATAGACAGGTGGAAGAGATATTTAGGTTATAAAAGGAAAATTCAATTTAAATCTCTTAAAAATTTGATACTAATTGTTTTTGGTACCAGTGAGGATTTGAAAACTATCTAAATATCTGCAAGGAGAAATTTCATCTTGGTTGGAAATGGAATTTTTCTACCCACCCTATCAATATCCCTTTTCTTTATGATTTTATTTAATTAATACATTTTATTATACCTTACTTCGGATAATGGGCTCAAGCTCTGTCCAGGTAAATATAAGAGGTGCTAGATCACTGTCGTTTCTTATTATTGAGTAATATTCCACTGTATACATATACCAAATTTTAATAATCCACTCATGAATTGACAGGCACTTGGGTTGTTTCCACATCCTTGCAATAGTGAATTGTGCTGCCATAAACATTCAGGTGCAAGTGTCTTTATAATACATTTTATTATAAATCATTTCATGGCCACTACAGATATCAGAAAGTACAGAAAGCAAAAAGGAAAAAAATGAAAATACTTACAATTTAATCCAAAATATCTATTTTGAATTATAGCTTTGCTAACCCTTTTATGCATATTAAATAAAAAATACTGTTTTGTGAAAACATTTTTAACTTAATGTGTTGGAACATTTACATACTAATAAATCACTAAATATTTTTGAGCTTGGTGACCAAAGGCCTCCTGTCCATTAGAGGCTTTTGGTTGAGAATTCACTCAGTAAAAACAGTTGTTTTGAGCAATCACTTAATAACATTTGAATGTCCCTTTATGAGGCAATCGCAAATAACTCACTTCATGTGATCCTCCCAAAATCCGATGAGGGAGGTACAGGCACTATGGCAGGAGATGGAGCCGGCACTGTTCACATACTGGGTGAGGCAGCAAAGTCAGAGAGTGTCCATGGACTCCCCAAGTTCATGCTCAGCTGGTGAGCAAAGGAGGCGGGAGCTGACCCCAGGTCTCCTGATTATAAATCCCGTATCCCACCTGCTGGACTCCCAGTCCCCCGTGGCTTCCTCCCTTGTTCCATTCAGGATTCTGTCTTCCGGATTCTACTGCCTCTTACCTGTTTCTTGCTATCTCTGCAAGGGCTGCCACACCAAGCTGGTTTCCAGTTGTAGCCCAGCACCAAGCATGGCACTCTGTATGTAGTTAATGCTCAGCAAAGGCTTGACAAATGAACACTGCGCCATGGTGCCATGGGCTCTCAACACAGTTTAGAGAGATGTCAAAGGAAACGAACGTGGGCTCTGACAAGGGTGTTTATCTGCTTAGGTTAATCTGAGTAAACAGACTCAGGCTTTTCCTCCAAACTGAATTGATGCACTGGTTGGATTAAATTAAATTCCTTATTTCGATCTCTGAGGCAAATCAATAAAACAAGAGAAGATTACATAAATAGCAGATAAAACAACAATTTTTGAGCTAAAAGACAATCCCCAAAGTAACAGCAGTTGATTGAAAGAAAAAAAAAGCTCTATTCAGGGAAGAAGAAAAAAATTAATCCATAGTTTCATATAATCTGAATAACCAGATGATAGGATTTTTGTCACTTCCTAACCAGCTATTTCTACGTGTATGATAGGAAATATTGGGGTACATCTGTGCAGTTTATTATTAATTACTGTCCCCGTATAAGAATGGACCAACAGGGAGGCCCCCTAGTGGCCAGTTACCGATGACGTCTCTCTGGTTGGCACATTTAAAATTTATAACTGAAAACAGTCCTGTACATGGCTGCATTTCTGTTTAAGCACAATTAGTCAAAAGAACTTTAAAAAATCAGCTTTTCTCACAAATGGCTAAAAGTTATACATTTGAAATATTTATTCTCTCTTAAGAATTTTGTGTCTTTTTTATGTTTACAAACTTAAATAGCGCCTATATAAAGCTAATGGAGGACAAAACTGTATTTTTCTTTTTTTTTTCTTTTTTTGGGGGCGACAAAGTCTTGCTCTGTTGCCCGGGATGGAGACAGTGGCATCATCATAGCTCACTGCAGCCCCCAACTCTTGGGCTCAAGCAATCCCTCTGCCTACTCCCAAGTAGCTGGGACTACAGGCATGCACCATCACAACCAGCTAATTTTTCTTTTTTCATAGAGAGGGGGTCTCGCTATTGCCCAGGCTGGTCTAGAACTCCTGACCTCAAGCGATCTTCCCACCTGGGCCTTCCAAAATGCTAGGCTTACAGGCCTGAGCCACCACGCCCAGCCTGTATTTTTATATCTATCTTCTTGATTTTACTCAAAAACTATTTTAAAGTTTTTCTTTTTCCTAATCATTTTTCCCCAGCAATATTCACCCAAAGAACCTGTCATCATATTTTACTATACATTTTGCATTAAAATGTCTTTAATATCAATTTCTCTCCAACTTGAGTTTGCCTTTCTAGAATAGTAGTATAGTTTTAAGTTGATGTATTTGGAAATAATTTATTTTGAATATAAGTTTATTTAAAAGAATAACTGACTTCATTTGCAAAAATATTAAAATATTATTTGGGTCGTGAGGTGAATATGATGTCACCAGGAATTATAATACTGAAATAATTTATTTCTCAATTCTTAAAAATAAAGCAACAATAACTTGATGTATTTTTTTTGAAAATATAGGATTTTTTCGTTTTTAAAAATGTCAAATTGTGTACATTCTAAATATCTTTGATTAATAGTTATTCTTCTAAAACCTGTTCTCTTAAAAATGAAATGTAATATCTGAAGCCTTTCCTGTAATGATAGAATATTGAGTTTTCTGTATTAAGTGAAAACATTTTAATGATCCTTTTAAAGGAAGCAGTAAAAACAAAACACTCAGCCCTCAGTGGATTCCACCTTTGTAAAAGTAACTCTTCTTTCAGGATTCGCATTTCATCTACAGACTAATACAACTCTGTGGCATTTCAGTCAATGTGAACGCAAATGAAAGACAGTGATGAAAAATAAGTGACTGATGGGTTTTATTTTGTGATTCTAGTACTCTTCCTCCAGTTTACATAGTTTATTTTCACTAAGCCTCGTTATTTCATGTCATTGTATTCTTTTCAATAAATGAGTGACTTTGATCATTTTTCAAAAATGAAAACGCACATAAGCCATCTATACTGATGTTTTTCTGAACTCTTTTGTACAGAAAAGGGAACACATCTTTCTCTTTCCAAAACGCGGCCGGTGTTTTATTGCTAAATTTTTATACATCATAATTTCTAGAAGCTTCTTCTTATGTTATCATTAGTGGAAGGTCATTCTGGCCATGTAAATTATTGCTAGCAAGATTACGCATGTGCACAAAAAGCAGGGAAAAACTTCCCATTCAGGTATTTCAGTTATTTTCCAAGTTACGGTTGATATTATATACTTAAAATTGGGACAATTCAGGGATCATTTGTGGCTCAACAAGGCAAGAACCAAAAACATCTCTTTAAGCATTCCTTTAACTCAATTAGGTGCTGTCCCCCCCGCCTCCCCCTCTTCCCCTTGAGCTTTTGTAGGAGATAGCATATTACTATGAAATATTACTGCTTTATTTTGACAACTTTATTTTGGGCTTTAGCTGCAGAGGAAGTGGAAAATTTTAAACATTTTAACCAAACGGATTAAAGAGATCACCTCTGTGCTTCCTTTGTGTGGGATAAAAGGTCAGCTCTCACACACTTCCAGTGTCTACCTTCCCCCAGCCAGCAGTCTCCGCGCCACGCTGCACGTATAGACAACAGGCCTTGACGTCGCTTCTGTTAGAACGCGTAATCGCCCAGAGTTAGAAGTGGCAATGGAAGCCTCTGATCATAAAAGGCAATTTCGGTGTCAGAGTGGTGGATTGAATAAATATAGAAAGGATTTATTATGAAGTTCTGCAGCGATGTTGGCACCAGCAGCAAACTGCTGGGCAACGTTCAATCGCCAAAATCCAGGAACTAGCACAAACATTGAACCACTGTGTTCTCAAGGACAATAACGAGAGTGGCTTTATGATTGGCTGTCATGGCCACAAAAGACACATACTGGCATGTTTTGGGACATAAATGATAGATCTGCTGTTGGAGTTTATAATTATTTAATCAAACCCAGACGGCAGGACCTGGAGGGACATCGTGTGTACTCCCAAGAGTGGAAAAAGGACAGAACTCAAACATTGACGACTCCAGGGGGACTTGGAGGAGCAAGGGGGTGTGGAGGTGTGTGCTTTCCCTGGCCAGCCAGGGCCCAGCCCAGGCCCAGTGAAGGGTCACTTCCTCTGGGCTGTTTCATCCCTCCGGTCAGGGCCAGTAGGAAGTGAGTTACCCGCCTTCCTCTTGATGTGCTGATGGAAGCAGAATCAATTATATTTTCTTTCATGGAAGGAAACTTAGGTTCTGCTCGGAACAGGAAACCACTCATTTGATCCAACTTTTTCTCCAACATACACGCACACACACACACATACACACACACACAAGCACAATTTACAAAGGACTTCTGCCAGCAGCTTGCTTTATGTGTATGTAGTTTTAAATCCTGGAAGAATAAAAAGCTCAACCCCATTCAACTCCCATGACCCACGTTTGGAAAATAAGGTGATGGACATGCTGTGGTCATGAAACATCCCATGGTCCTGCATATTTGGAGAATAGGGTCTCGGATGCAACTGGACTTTGCTCTTCAAATCAGCTTTTAATTCCGTCCCAGGCTGATGAAAAACAAAAGGTGGGAGTAGGGGGTGGGATTGAGGCTTTTGCAAGCAATGGTTGTGTGTTTTGATGGAAAGAGAACAAATTATTAAATTAAATTAGCATTACATTTCATTCCTAACCCCTAAGAGACTCGGAAATTTAAATAAGGTGCTCTCTTGAATTTAGTTGTTACATGTAAATTTTAACTTTCTATTTTAAAGCCCCAAGAAATGGTGTATGGACCGATGATGTCACGAGGGTATGGGTTTTTTAAAAAGGATATTAAGTTAAAGCAAGCAAACCAGCGTTAGGGAGAATGAATTCAATGTGATTTTGATATAACGAATCAAAGTATTAATTCCTAAAGCTTTTCCCAATAGAAACCTTTCATTCTGGATATCAGATTCTTTATTCTGACCGTGTTCCCCTATTCTTTTATTCAATCTTTCTGTACAAAAATGCTTTACAGGGTGGACGCTATCAGCCAAGCAAGCAGTAATCCCCCCACCATTTCTTCTCCCTTCTCCCTATGCACAATGTTAAACCTGAAATACCACATAATTTTTAAATTATCCAAGTAGATATTATTCTCTAAATATAATTTTTTTCTGTAAGTAGCTATAAAAATTGTGTAAGTGGCAGACGGGTGTGTTTTCCTTGTAAATAAAATGGAGAAAGAAGCGAGAGCCCTGGCCCCTGCTTCTCCCACTCCGTGGTCCTGCCGCCTGACCACAGGGGAGACCTTCGTAACAGACTGGTGTGTGAATGTCTTTCCCCCATATGCTTGCTCTTTGTAAGGAAAACACTTCAGAAACAAAGTATGGAAAATATCTGACCTTCTGCCACAATTATTAGGTTTTGATGTTTAAGAGGGAAAAAGCCCAAACATATAAAAGTGGAAAATCCCCCAAACAATTTCGTAAGATATGCGTTGTAGGTTTCTTCATTCTGAGAAGTCCTCCAAAGGTGTTACGGACATACTTTCAAACATACATAAGGACAGCTTCCCTTTTAAAAAAATAAACTAAAAATGAGGTCAATTTTTAAAAAAATATGAAATCTTTTATCAGTTTCCAAAGGGAGGAAAAAAAGAGAAAGAAAAAAATTAAACAATATTTCAACCATTTATGTCTTATGTTCAACCAATTTTGTGTTCTCTTTTTGCATTGCACTGGCATTGTTCTTAAACAGCTTTGTGAGTTTGGGAGTTTTAAGTCCAGTGTCTTGGTCCAGGTGTGGGTGGCTCACACCTGTAATCCTAGCACTCTGGGAGGCCAAGGAGGGAGGATCACTTGAGCTCAGGAGTTCGAGACTAGCCTGAGTACGAGTGAGACCCTGTCTCTACTAAAAATAGAAAAAAAAATAACTGGGCAACTAAAAATAGAAAAAATTAGCCGGGCATGGTGGCACATGTCTGAAGTCCCACTTACTGGGGAGGCCGAGGCAGGATTGCTTGCGCCCAGGAGTTTGAGGTTGCTGTGAGCTAGGCTGATGCCACAGCACTCTAGCCCAGGCAACAGATCAAGACTCTGCCTCAAAAAAAAAAAAAAAAAAAAAATGAGTCCAGTCTCCTGCCCTGATATAAAATGCACATTTAAAAAATTGTTGTTTGTTTTTAGTTGGCTTCAACAGAATAATTATCTTCCTTTTATTCCTTCTTTATATACCTTCTGTAATGCTAAAATAGTTTATATAGAATCTATAATTAAACAAAGAAGTGGACTTATTTTACAGGTTGCAGTCAACACGCTAATTTTGTTTTATAAATGAATTATAAGGAATTCAAGTTAACTGAAGAGATGGGGATGATGGTGATGAACAGTCTGCTTAGGTATAACATGATCAAGCAAATATGGTCATGAAATTATCTAGGGAATCTTGAATCTTCCCTTTCATGCCCTGTGAAGATCCATGGGAATTTTCATGCTCGTGTTGCAAGCAGCTCCCCTGACTAATAACTTGCTGTTTACAGTTGCTGGCCTGCGCCGGATTGCTGTAAGGGCATTAATTATCAAGGATGCCATTTTCTATTGCCTGTCTGAGTAAGCTCAGAAACAGGATGACATTTTAAGTGCACCTTTAGGCTATGCTCTGTCTTCACATGATGCTAAATTCAGAGAACAAAAGACAAACCAAACTGAAAAACCACCAAGCCATTTCCTTGGCACCACGTAGTCAACAAACCCAGCCAAAGGATTGAACGCTCACGTTTTATTTGTTTTTTTAGTGGAGATCCTTGCGCAGAGGTCTGTAGCAAGGAGACACGAGGTAATTCCACTTGAGAGGGTGCTTTGGGCGAAATGAAATATCCGCCGTTCCCTGACTTTGAGAAACACACAATCCGGCACAGAAGACTACACAAACTGCATAAGATGGAAGGGTAATTCTGACCAAGAGCAACAGAATAAGGTTCATATAGTAAAGCTCCAAAGAAACTTCATGTAAAGAAGCATTTCTATGTGTTTTTTTTTCCCTGTGTTTTGCTCTCTGCCTTTCTTTTACAAGGAAATGGAAGTGAGTGATAGTTGGGTGATCATTAGCTCAGCCAATTTTTTTTTCTTTTAAAGAAAAGGTGTTCTCTAAATAGCTCATTCAGATCATTCACCCAATATGTATTTATTGAGCAGTTATAATGTTCCAGCAATATATTGGTGATAGTTATAATAATCAATAGGACAGACACCGTTTTAAGGAGAGCACAGCATTGCAGGGGAGTTTGGAAATCAGGCGGAAGTATAGAGATGGGGACGGCTCTCCCACTGGGTTTAGAGGAAGGAGATAGCAGGAGCTGACGTGGACATGGTAGCAGGTGCGGGAACTCTTAGCAATGAGCAGGAGTCAGCAGGAGAGGGGACGAAGAGAGGAGCCAAGCTGGGGCCTGTGTGGAGGAAATACGCACATCTACGGAAAGTAATGTTCAAGTTGGGTTATCATTTTGTCCACTTTGGCAGCTGGCACTCACATATTGGGTGCAAGTATGTAAGTCCTCTGTGGACCAGGATTTCCGTGGGGTAAGTCATTGCTATAACTTCAGCGTATACAACCACATCTGGCTCTGAGTGGGTGTCAATAAATATGAATGTGAAAGTTTATCCACAAAGTACAGTCAAAATGTGATTCCCTTTAGGTTGAACTCATTGTTGTTAAGTTTGCTGACATAAAGGGAAATGATTCTCTAGAATCTTGTATTCCTGATACCACAGGAGGTGATTAAAGCCCCTATTTGGGGGGAATGTCCCCGTTTGGCCTTCATCATGTCGTGCTACCTGGAGAGAGTTTGGCTTCATGGAGAATTTCAGAGGCTGCAGGCTGGTGAGTGTGCCCAGCCTTTTTGGTGGCCCCGACTTGGGAGGGTGAACACACCTGTGGAGGTAGCAGCAGCTCCTTAATAGCATTAGGTTTTCCCACAAATGGAGGTAGACTTTTTTGAAAATATTCAAAAAGTTTTTGTAAAATTCTCCTAAATGTGGCTCCTTTCTCTATTAGAAACCTGGCAGTTCTATGGCAAAGGAGTAGATTTCTCTGCTGCCTACTCTCCAGCATTTGAAGACTAACATGACATTTATGGGTCAATTATCAAAATCATAAAGTTGAAATGAGCCTGATCATCTCCTTTTAGCCTCAACCGATGCATATAATTGGCTGAATCAGACTCTGAGTTGAGTTATCTCTAAGTTAAAGGAAAGCCAGATGGATCTTCCAATTAAAGAACATCTCAGATTTCTGCCCAAACTCTGACCTACCTAGTTAGTTACTCGATGCTTCTACAAGAACACAAAAATACTTCAGCTTTTACAGCATCAGCCTTCCTCAAGGACTTCCAGCAAGACTTCTGTGCAAGACCAGCCATAGAGAAGAGGGGAAGGAAGTTAGAAAAGGAAGGCTAAGAACGAGATGGGGGATGGCAAATAGATGTCAACTCCGATGGATTAGTGGTTGCTGCCTGGAGCCGTGGGTTGGAAGGATTAGAAAGTTGCATCTAGGGTCATTGGAAAGAGCACAGGGATTGGTTATCATTGTCTTCTGTGGTTACAGAGGGGGATGTAGGTTTAGACGCAATTACTTTCCCTCATTGGTAGTTGATAACATCTCTCTATCTCAAACTTTCCATGAGCCTGTGTAGACAAAAGTTTTATTTGGAAATAATAGACAATTTTTCAAAGATATAAAACACTGTAGACTAAAGGTAATTCATGACACAGATAGGGCCCTTTCTTTAAGAATGCAGCATCTATTGGAGAGGCCAAAGAGGCACTTAACCTAAACAGAGTAGAAGACCAAATGTAAGTACCCAAAAGTGACTAGTTCTAAATAGGTGGTGCTCTGGTTTGGATGTGGTTTGTCCCTGCCAAAACTCACGTTGACATTTAATTGCTAATGTAGCACTGCTGAGAAGTGGTGCTTTTAAGAGGCGATTTGGTCATTAAGATGGATTTCTTGAGAGATTGGGTTAGTTCTCCTGGGAATGGATTAGTTCTTGTGAGAGCAGGTTGTTACAGAGTGAGCCCAGCCTCTCATGTGTCTGCTTCTTGCTTCCACTTTCTGCCCTGAGCTGAAGCAGCTCCAGGCCCTCACCAGATGGTCTGCCCAATCTTGGGCTTTCCAGACTGTGGAAGGATGAGCTAAATAAACTTCTTTAAAAATAAATTACCCGGTCTCAGGTATTCTGTTATAGCAATACGAGATGGCTAAGGTGGCATGGGGAAAATGTCCTGCAAAGGAGGGCATTATAACTTGGCTTTAACTGTTGAACAGTGGTCCAAAAGGCACGAGGAACAGCACTCCTGGCAGTAGGAATCAGGATGAGCAAAGACCCAGAAATGGGGAAGGTCAGGGTACATTTGGAGATCTTCAGATTTGCTGAAGCAGAAGAACAAAATATGTGAGTCTTGGAGGGAGGGAGGAGGTGGAGGAGGGACCCTGGACCTTAAGAACCATGAAGATTTGGATTTTGTTCTCTAGGCAAAGGGGAGGCATGGAAAGCTCTGGGGCAGAGGAATGTCTTCTTCAGAACTGTGTTATTAATTAATTGCTGTGCAGCAGGGTAGAAGGTGGGTTAGAGAACAACTGGGGGCAAGGAAATTCAACTGAAAGTCTACTGCAAGAGTTACTGAGGTCTTGACCAAGGCCAGGGTCGGGGCCCTGGAAGAGGAGGTGTGCAAGTGTCCCTGTGGGAGGGGAAGCTGACAAGAGGCAGGGGTAGCAGTGGCAGCCATCTCTCACGTCCAAGGCCTGTAGGGTTTCCTTCTCTGTCCCAGACCCTCGCTGTGCTTCAGTAGGGGGCAGGAGGGCAGGGGCCTCGCTCTGGGGGAATGGGTCAGCAAGCTTCTGTTCTGGGAAAACTGCGTCGACCTCCAGCATTTTCCTAGGGCTTGACACCAAGGTGACCCTGACCGACATTTTCCTTTTTAGTCATGGTTGTACTTTTCCACTTAAACAAGATGCAAGCTCAGTTCCATGGGGATTCCAGAAAGTCCGGAAGGGTGAAGTCATCTCCCATCTTGGGATATAGCAGGCAGGTTTTCGCTCTGTTTTCAATCCAAGAATCTGGTAGTTAGGAAGGGTCTTAAACATCCCATCTGGCTCCCCTTGGGCAAGAGAGAAAGGTATGCAAACAGACCATCAACAATACCAAGGGGCCTCTGATGGTGATGAAGACACAGAGGTTTGGTGGGGAAGATAAAACCTCATCCCCTGTCCGTACTATGGTTGCCCTGAAGCCACGTATTTATTAGGGTGTATTTTGGGCAGGAAGTAAATTGGTACTGCATTATCTCAGGCCAATAAAATGCTAAATTGCTATAGAAATTATACCTTGTCATGAAAGAAATCCCCTGGGTTAATACTTGCATATTAAATTAGGCTAATGCTATATTAGGCTAATACGATACTGTGCTAATCTGGAGAGTGAATGAACTTAGATATGCATATTAGTATTGAGTTGGTTTAATACAACCCATAGCCAAATGCTCCACCAACTATGAGCCTGAAATTCCCAACACGGTTGTATTTTACTACAAATGTCTTCTAGTCACCATCCTCCTCATGAATTTTTATTGACATTGTCACTTGGTGGCAGGTCTTCATGCTGTTAAGGACATTTTACCTAAATTCAGATTAAAAATTAAATGCATTTTGCAGCATGCTCAGATTTCTCCAGCATTCCAGACGAGAATGTCTTCATTCCTTCGAGACGGCTGGAGAAGGCCACCAGTCCGTGTGGCCGAGCCTTTTCTTACCTCTCCAGATGTGCTGCTTTAAAGAATGTTCCTGTGTCTGCAGCACACCAGCCTGATTCAGGAGCTCAGTCTGTGGAAGGAGTCAAAAGGGCTCGTTTTACAGATCCACCGTTCACCGCGCCTTTCCCAATGAGCAGCCGAGGGATTGTGAAGAAGATAGAGTGACTGTGCCTTTCTCCCTTTCTCACTCCCAGATGTGAACATTCACCCAGGCTTTCCTGTCTAAGCCCTCTGCAATCCATCCTGGGGTGGGGGTGTTTGTAGTACAAGGACATTATTCTGAAATCTGTCAGTCTTTGTGTTAAGTGGATTCTTACATGTTCGCGCCTTGCTTATTTTTAAGTAAATTTATGTGTGGTCATAAGAGCGTTCTGAGACAGGGAGATTACTCATGGAGCCGTTGCACTCGCTCAGAATGAATTGAAAGAGGAGGGTTTGCTCAACTATTCCTGGGATGAGGGAGTTCCTTGGAGGCACAAGCCAGCTGTCCAGGTCGGTAAAGGGTCTAGAGCTGGTTAGAATGGTCCTAGTAGCTGCAATCATGCACTGGTGTGGCCTAGAACAGTCCTACCCAAAGGATGGTCTGTGGACCAGCTGCATCAGCATCAATCAGGACTGGGTTAGAAATACACTTCCTCTGGCCCCATCCAAGACCCACTGAATCAGTCTCTAGGGATTGGACCCAGGAATCTGTATTTTAACAAGTTTTCCAGGTAGTTTTTGTGGATGTTGAAGTCTGAGAAGCATCAGTCTAGGATGTGGAGTGTGCCAGACCTTCAAACTAGAGTTAAGACCAAGCTTGCTGTGGGAGAGTCATTCCTATGATGACCACTTTCACCTTCAACCCTCGTGTTCTGGAAGCTTAACCAGGAATGGAACCCATGTTCACATCCTTTCTTAGCTGTCATTCTCTCACAAGACTGCTTGGATACTTTGCATTAAAATATGGGGCTAGCAATGTGATATGGAATTAAACATAAGTACTCTCCATATGCAAAGACTAAGGACACACACAAACGTGCTAGAAAAGATCAATATTCAACTAACAATCTTTTACGTTTTCATAAGCTGTTTGGAAAACATTTCCAAAGCCCATTACAAGAGATGATCTCATTTTCTTTGTTCAAATATTCGGTGGAGTAAAGGGTAGAGCTGACATTATTACTCCCATTTGATAGATAAGGGATCTGAGGCCCAGTAGAACACATTCTGAGAATAACACCTTAAATCTGGAAGTCTACCTATGCTTAATTGTGTTTCAAAACAGTTCTGGTGGAACACATTGCAAAGATCCACAGCCAGGGGGAAGGTCTGTCTGTTGAACCAGATTAGTCTGTCCTCTGGCTTTCCGTCTATGGGAACTTTCAACCCCACATGAAGTGGGAGGCCCGGTTCCCATGCAGGCAACAGGGACAGAAGGGGTACATTCCTTACTTGCTGGAGTTCCACCAGGCACCAGGACCATCATTCAGTGGGCAGATGACCCAATACCCAGCGGAAACCCAACAGTGTTTTGATTTCAATGACTCGTAAGCTGAAGATGTCCTAGTTAAACCAAAGCTGGGCAACCACTCAGCAGTCAGTTAATGCTTAGACTATTTAGTCATTTGAAACAATGCAATTAAGGGTGATTCATGGCTCAGTAACCTAAACAAAATCAAATTAACAAATGGGCAGCACTCCCTTTGGTCTGGGAGGCTAATTCACAACCTCCCACCTCGAAGTTTCCCGAGCCTTGTGCAGACTTCCTTCCCACTGTAGTACAGACCCAGTTGTGGCCCAGCTGAGAACTGAAAAGAGAGAAGTCTCTGCAGGGGCTTTCCATGGAGGGTCTCTGGGCACTGACATTATAGGGCAGTGGGTTTGAGTGCAGATGTTTGGATCAAACAGACAACAATCTGAGTCCCAGCTCCACCTCTACTAGCTAAGTGAATTTGGGCAAGTTATTTAATCAGTTTTCCTATCCAAGGTATGGAAATAAGAATAGTACTGTGTGTGTGTGTGTGTGTGTGTGTGTGTGTGTGTGTGTGTGTGTGTAAGTATAATGTATATACAAACACATATATATATAGCAACACACATATATATTTATATATTATCTAGTAAGGATAGTTATTATTTTTGAATCAATTCTGTAATACTATTAAGGTAGCATAACTCATTAACAGACAGCTTTCTGCATTCTATGTAAAAACTCCAGTTTTCCTCTTGATATGAACCTATGATGATTGATAGCTTTGACACTCTGAAGATTTTAATAGTATACTAGAAACCTGGAGTGTGAAAGAAGTCTGCCTAGTTTTTCGGAACTTGATCTATGGAGATGTGATGATTTGCCCAAACTTGTGCCATTTGAGACAAAGGTATTCATGGGATCTGTCCCTATCCAGCAGTTAACTTCTCTTCAAGACAGGGAGAAGCCAGCTTTCCTCATCCGAAAAGCGAGATGCATTCTCTACAACAGTACTACTCAGTAGAAATAGGATGTGAGTCACTTAAGCAATTTTAAATTTTCTAGTAGTCACATTTTAAAAAGTAAAATGAAACAAATGAAATTAAGTTTAATAATATATTCTATTTAACCTAATTCATCTAAAATACTATCATTTCAACATGCGATCAATATAAACATTTATTAATGACATATCCTACATTATTTCTTTTGTACTACTTCTTTGAAATTCAGGTGTCTCTCTTAAAGTACATCTCAATTCACATGCTAAATTTTCATCAGACATATTTGATCTGTATTTAGATTTCATAAAATTTACAAGCAAAAAGGCAGCTTCCCACATCCACATTATTCCAAACATATATAAAGTTTTCCAATATCTGAATTTAATAGCAGTTTTTAAGCTAAAATTGAAATTAAATAAACTTCAAAATGTAATTAATCAGTTGCGCTAGCCATACAGCCCTGTTTCAAGGGCTTGATAGTCACATGTGCCTAGTAGCCACTGTATTGGACTACACAGCTCTAGGCTCTTCTAGCCCTAAAATTCTAAGTCTTGATAAACCTTGCTACCATCTCCTACGTAGAGATGATATAAAGATGATGATAGAGGAGGTAAAGAGATGGCAGATTCTCTTTTAAGGGCACCGGTGTAGGTTCAAAGGCTCTTGCTTGGTAGAACTTGAGCAATTGTTTAACCTGCCTGAACTCCAGTTTACTCACACAGGAAATGGGGATTATAACGATTCCTTCATAAAGTGACCAAAATGGTGCAACATGATAGTGAATGTAAAGTACTGACTCCAGGACAGGAATAGCAAGTGTGGAGTAAAATGGAGTCCCCAAATTTCTGAACAGAAAGCTCCAAATTTCTGTTTGTCTCCATTTGACAAGCATAAAATTTCGCAAAGTGCTCATCTTTGGTAGTGGAGACAGTGCAGTTGCCATTAATCTTCTAGTCATGCTCCTGGGACCCTTGGGAAAATTCCACTGACATCTCTGCAGTTAGAAGCCGTCGCTACTAGGTGACGTCACGAGGCAGTCTGCTGTTTTTTGACACTACACTTTTGCATATGCTGTTCCCTTTTCTGGGAATGCCCTTTCTGATTCCCTCTTTTCCACCAGGCGAGTTTCTATTCAGTTTTCAGAAACTTGTTCGAAGTTTCCCTTGGGACTCCTTCAAACAGAATTATTCAAATCTTCCAGGAGTGGATTTGGGAGAGGCAGTAGCAACGTCTGTCACATTCTCCAAAAGGGCAAGTCTGTACTGCACAGTGGCTGAAAGTAGGGCTCTGAAATGGGACTGACTCAGCAAGTTTCCTCATTTCTGAAGGGGAATCATATAACCTCTCTAACAGTTGTTCTTAGGATTAAATCAAATAATCCATGTAAAGTGCCAGACATTAAGAGACATCATCATTATTATTATTTACTACTGCTACTGTTCTCCCTCCCTGCCCCTTGGAAACTGCATTTTTCTTTGAAGTAAATTGCCTGATTTGGACACAGCCCACTTGTGAACTTGCCTAAGATCACAGTGGTGGCCCCACCTAACCTCCTTGTTGTCATTACTTTCATATTAAAGCAATAGAGAATGTTTGGGGAAAAAAAAAAAGAGAGAGAGAACTCCAGATTTGTTTGAGGTATCAATGTGCCCAGTTAAAAACACTCACTTCCCCAGACTCTTTTGCAACTAAAAGTAGCCATGTGACCTTCATCTGGCCAATGAAATGTAAGCACAAAGTCCACTGGGAAAGGCCCCTGGGACAGAAGGCTCTCGAAGGGCCTTTGCTCCTTACCTTTTCTTTCTTGTTCTAGCCTGAAGTTTGCACTTGATGCCTGGAGTCAGAGCAGCCATCTTGTGATTGTGAAGTCAAGAGAGATACTCGAAGGATCACAGAACAGGAAGCTAGGAGGAGCCGAGGTTTTTGAAAGACTCTCTGGTAGGATACCAATATTAAATCTCTAGTTGATTCAGCCTCTACAGTCATATTTTAGCTACAAGCAGCCAAATGCAATTCTAGTTAACAGAAAGAATTTAGAGCAGACAGGAAACACAGCGAGCTGCATTTGATCCCTTCCTCTTCACTAACCTCTACTTGTTTGAATCTCTTCTAATGGGACATTTGCTGCAGGAACTTATCTGTATCATTTTAACTGATTGGACAAGTTTCTTGTTCTCTTTCCACAAACTGATTTTGTCACCACTGAGACATTTTCCAAGAAGGGATATTTTCTTGGCTGGGGGAGGTCATTCTTCCTTGACAACCTACAGAGTTTCCCACAGATAGCATGGAGATTCTTCTGGCAAAACTAAAATTTACATGATCATAGTGGCAAGGATTTCTGCCTCCCCTTCAGGTCAAAAGTCCAGTGGCATGGAAACCAGTAGGGCAGAGCCTCCCAAGCAATCAAATAGCCAAATAAAAGTGAAGTCTGAGACAGGGGTTCGCAAACTACCACCTGCAGGCCAAAGTCTGCCTATAGCCATCCTTTGAAAATGAAGATTTTTTGAAACACAGGCATGCCTGTTTGTTCATATGCTGTCTATGGGTATCTTTGCACTACCATGGCAGAGTGGAGGAGTTCCAGCAGAAGACTGTACGGCCCCTAATGCCTAAAATCTTTCCTTTCTAGATATTTACAGAAAAATATTGCCATTCCCCAGCCCCAGAGCAACCAACTGTGGAAGAAAGACATGACGGTGACTGAATAATAAGAAAACACAGCACCTCCAGCCCCCTTTATCCTGGGCTGGCCGAATTCTAACCACGATGCCAATTAGACCCTCGCGCCATTCTGAGTGACCCATTTTGTGTGTGATTAATGTCTAAGGAGATTACACAACTTTCCCGAGGTGTCACCTAGAGATCAAGGAAGCCAGGGCTATACCCAATTCTGTCTGCATGCAAAGATAATAATTTTAATCATTTAATCCTTAACCATTACACTGTATTCCTCCTCTTAAGCTTACTTTAATCTCTATGGTAAATTCTGAAGGTGAATACACAGAGCATTTTAAATTAAAAAATGACTGTTTGGAAGAAAAAGAAATTGTACATGGCTCAGACAGGTCCAGAACATAGAAGGGTATGTGCCCCCTCTTGGGAAAAGAAAAGAAGCTCTGAGATCCAAAATGAAAGGAATTAAAGTACCAGTGAGAATGGAGGGACATCATTTCTCTGCTTGAACTGGGCTACCTTCTCTGTCAGTCCACGCACATGGCCCACCCAATAGCTCTCCTTTCATCAGGTGACACAGCACAACTGAAGGAGGAACTCTCGCCAAAGGATTGTGCCAATCTAGTGGGAGGCTGCTGAGGATCTGAGTCACAGAGCTTAGTCTTCTCCTCATCCTAGTTCTGTGCAAGGTATCGGTGACTCTGATAGGAGTGAGCTCGACTCCATGCTTGGAAAAAGAGAAGTAGACACCAGATGTTAAGACAGGGGATCTGTGCTGAGGCCAGGGGCTTTGTAGCATACTTTTAGCCTGGGTAAGTCACGCTATAGGGGAGCACATGTGGAAAGAGCTGGATGTGTTTGATGGCTTCATGTAAGTCTAGTGTGAGTCCAAGATAGGAGGCGGCCACTGGGAAAGCTAATTTGGTCTTTGGTTACATGAATTGAGGTATGATATCCAGGGCATGAGAGGTGATAGCTTCATTTAACCTACCTTGGGCAGAACACACCCATTGTGTGTTTCAGTTCTGGATATCGGCATTTGGGAAGGTGAAGGTGGAGTATGTGGGAGGTCTGGAGACCAACAATTATCCAACCAGCCTAAAATTTTGAGAGCGTACCGCGTGCAAGGCATAATAGTCTTTATTGGATCTGCAATCAATTTTACTTTTGAGCAGGGAATGCAGACATTAAACCAATGATCACACAAACATAGAATTAGGAAGTCTGGGCTGTGTAATGGAGGGAGAGGGCAGAGTGCTGAGGGACAGTGTACCAGCACCTTGGGTGAGACTGTCCAGAAGGCCTCTGAGAAGGTGACGGTTAACTGAGACCTAAGAGGTCAATGGGAGGCAGCCTCTCAATAAGCACAGGAAGAGCATTTCAGGCAGAGGGAACAGCAAGGACAAAGGCCTAGAAGTGGGAAAAAGCAGGTTGAGGAACTGAGAGGTGAGGTGTAGTTGAAACTTCATAAAGGACTGGGATTGTTAAATTTTCAGAGAGGGAGAAGGAAGATGCCATAAGGCCTTAGGCCATTTTAGGGAGTGGGATTTCAATCCAAGTTGAAGGAAGAGCCAGGGAAGGGTTTTAAGCAGGAACAAGATAGAACCATTTGTATTTCTGCCATTGGCTTCTGGGAATTGGAGGAGGTGCAAGAGGAAAAGAGGAAAGGCCAGCTATGAGGCTACTGCAATAGTCCAGATGAAAGGGAATGCCAATAGAGCACTGAGCAAGGCTGGAGGGCCTGAGGCATTGACCCCTGGAAAAACAAGCCTTCATAAGGAATTGAGTTCTTGCCTTACATCTTCAAAAAGCTTGCATGGGAAAGAGGGACCAGATTTACCCTCAGTCTTGCCAAAGAAAGAGTAAGTAGCAATAGCAGAAAGCTATTGAGGAGGAGGTTTCCACTCAACACAAAGAATTTCCAAGCAGACAGGGATATGCACTCACAACTTGGGCTGCTTGGAGTGTGCCAAGACCAGAGACCTTCACCCACACCCTGGATCCTGCCTTCCAAAGCATATTGTAGAGCAGGGCTTCTAAATTCTTATTCTGTAGGCTTTTAAAGCCAAGAAATGCTCTAGGAGAAAACAGTTCTACAGTTAATGAAATACGAGACATGCTATATACACCATACCCTTGGAGAGTCACCTCATCCCTAATCATATTCATTAACAGCACTGAGAAGTCCAGCTGCTAAGGAACTGATTTAGCAAAGTTTAAACCAACATTTCCCAAACTTATTTGACCACTGAACTCTATATTTAACTGCTTATTAATATTCTGTGATGTTAGTGGTCCATGGAACACACTTTAGGGAACACTACCACAGAGAATGTATATACATAAGTTCCAAGGTAGATTCTAAAGTTTCTCTCAAGTCTGATGTTTTGTGTTAGGTCTTACTGATTCTTGCAGTTTCCTTTTACAAAGCAGATATTTAATGAGACAAGAGTTCCAATGTCGAGAACCATAATGCACATAGAGAGTGTCAGCAGATGGATGTGGATTTAAACCTTACTCTCACATTGACTTGTTGAGTGATTTTGAGTAATCTCTTTTATCTCTGCGAAGATCTGTTTCCTCATTTGTAAAATGGGAAAAATATTAATACAAACAGCAAAAGGTTGCAGGAAGGCTTAAATGAAATACTATACATAAAGTGTAGTAAGCACTCAATAAATGGAAGCCTGAAATCAGTAAGGAAAAGCCTGCGGGTTTCCATGACACAGTGAGTGAATGAGGCTGTTGGTGTTTAGACCTCAGCATGTGTCAATGTCAGCATCAGCATCAGCATCACTTACAGGACATGCTGCAGCCCAGGCTGCTGGGTCACCCCAAGACCTTCTCATTCAACAGGTCTGAGGGCCTGAGAATTTGCAATTCTGAGGATGTTGATGCTGCTGGTCCAGGGACTGCACCTGAGAAGCACTGAACTAGGTTAGTGTTCAGAGTATCTGCAAATTTCTCTCCACTTTGGCCTAAAGAATCATGCTTAATTTACAGGTTAATGAGACAAGCCCAGAACAACTTTATTCTTATGCAATGTCCTTGTTGGAGCCAAAGCTTGACTCTGAAAGACAGCCCTCCCCACAGGTGCATTAGTGTGTCCTGGGAGGGTGCACAGGAAGTGGGAACACATTCTGGGAGGGGACAGGATCACACCAGACCACACACCTTCAGGGTCCTTTGGTATAGACACTCTGATTCAAAGACCTGTCTCATTCTTCCTCCAGGCCTGGCTTGGCTCCTGCAGCAGCAGTTAAGCTTTGGTTCTATTTTGAACCATTTTTCATGCAGTTAGGAGCCTCTCTGGAAGATTTTTCTCCTCACTGGAAGCTCCTAAAAAGACAAATCCATTTCATGGGCATGTCTCTGTTATTCTCAGGGGTTTCTGCATTGATTTTTTTCAAATACCCACACTTTATTGTTGGATTCAAAGTGCTTTTGCAAGTTCTAACACTTTTCCTGGTACCATGTTGGAGACAGAGGCAGAGGAGATAATCTGAGGGGAAACACTGTTTATGAACTATGATATTTTATAAACACCTGGCATTTATATAAACAAGGATACTGGGGTTTTTAAAAAGGTAACCTCTCCGAGTTTGGCATTCAAATGGAAGACATGCTTATTGTGCTTTCCCTGCACATAGGGAATCTTGTTGAAAGTACCTGGCACTCAGACAATAGTTTTGTAAACAGTGACTTTAGTCTGTGGTGAATTCTAAATTAGACACAACACATGTGATATTGCAATATTTAATAATTTCCTTCTGTTTACTTTCCTTTAAGGAGCGATATACGGGGATGTAATCTTTATATTACATCACGCTGAAGGACTTCGCTGTGACAATTGTAATGTTGAGGGTGGAGGAGCCACATGCAGTGCCCAGAGCAGCCTGCAGACAGTGGGTCCTCGCCCTGGGCATGCCCTTCAGCCACCCAACCCCAGTCCCTCACCCCCAGCTGGCTTCCCCGTCCTACCATAGGAGCCTTGGAGCTTCTAACAAAATGCTAATATTTTCCTTTCAAATAATGACATCAGTTTTCTGGGAGGCCTAATATAAATGGCTTCTACTCTTAAGTCTCCAAACACAGGAGCTGGCAGAATAGCTTGCTGAAGGCCAAACGGATCACAAAAAGGGGTTACACACCAACGGGTTGCAACTTGGGCAAGTTGTTGAGACTCTCCATCCTACTTTCCTCATATGAAAAACGGGTGGTGTTTAGGGTGGGGTTGCTCAGAGAGAACACCTTCCTGCTGGGCCTCTTGAGAGGACGAAATGAGATTCTGTCTGTGACATGTCCAGAACACAGTGGAAGCTCAGAAAATGATCATTTCTTTTCTTGGCATTTCATGTGTTTTCTCACTATTTCCTCACCATCTTCTCATGTGCTCCTAAATCATGGCTGCAGTTTTCATAAGTGGCTTTGCTACTATTTTTTAGGAAAAGCTTCTTTGCCAAGCTCTGACGTTCCCAGGAGACATAGAGTTCTGCAGCCAAGCTCACTCACGGAGACTCATCCGTGTGAGTCATGGATTTTCTCTCGAGGATCTGAGCTTGGGGAGTTCATTTCAACATCTTCTTAATTCCATGTCACTAACAACAGTGGAATCAATAAAACCCACGTGTGATGGGAAGACCACAAATGTATTTACCTGTTTGAATCAGGCAAGTACCTACCCTGTTGGCGCTCTCATTAAACTTCTGGGAAAACGCTTTCCACACCTGGAAATATGAACTGGAAATCTCATCAGGAAAGATTTTCCCGATAAATCCCAGGCTCCACTACATTGTGATTCTTGGGAAATTTTGACCCTGCTTTGTTTTGGTCTGGACTAGAGTCAAAAGTATCTCTTAAATGAAAAGTCATTTTCGGAAGGCTAAAAATGTAGGGCCATTCATTCCAATTGTCACTGGATCCTTTGCATTTTGCTAGCCTCTTTATCCATAGCGTTTTTTTTTTTTTTAAATCAATGTTCAATTGACTCAAGGCCAAGTTGGTTGACTATGGGAAAAGAAAGTGTTATGTGAAATGAGAGGTTACAGTCATTGAGAGCTAAAGCGTGTAGGAGCTGAAAGGGGAAAATGGCCTGGAAATCGTGCTTGTCCATTTTTTTGTTTTCAAAAAACAGGACTGAATACATTTTCCAGGCCTCTTGAGTTTAATTAAAGTCAAAGGAACATCTCAAAGGCGAGTGAAAAAAACAGAGGAGGCGAGACTTTGGGGTGGTCGGGATAAGAGACTGTGGAGAATGTTATGGAAAGACAAAGACAAAGCCAAAGGAAGGAACAGAAAGCAAAGTGGTAGAGCAGGAGGAGAGGGAAGCGGAGAGAGGGGAGGGAGGGGCGTTATTAAGATGTTTTCATATATAATATTAATATAATTTTCTTCACACCAGTATAGTCATAAAATACAATTTTTAATATTTTAATGGACAAAGGGGCCCACAAATATCCTAATGCTACCCTTACCTCCCTACCTCCATCCAACCCCTCCATCCTCTTCCTCAGGACCGTGGGGCCCTGCGAGGGACCAAAACTGGTACTAAACAGACTTCCCTGTGGCAGTTCAGAGCCACTTGGCCCTTCAACTGAAAAACCTGAATGCATTTTAGAGGCTTTACCTCAGTATACAATGTCTCTGAGAAATTCTATAATACACTTATAAAAAAATTCCTTTTACTTACGGATGCTTATAACCCCTCTTGCAAAAGTACTCAACTTCTCTCTCTGGGGCAATGTAGCCTCCAACCTTTTATCCCTGATAAATTAACCGTTATAATCAAACTATCTAGCCTAAGCATTTTTGGTTGCTGTTTTATTTTTTTAAAAAGGAGGGGGGAACCAACCAACAAACCAGATGTGGTCATCTCCAGTTTCAGTTCTTAATGTACAATAAGTTGCAGGTTTCTTATAGTTCCTCAGGGGTAAATCACAAACAAGAATTAGCACATCACCAGCCCAACTTCCTCTTCCCAGCCTGTCTGTTTAAAGTTAAAGTGAACAACGGACTCAAATATCAAAGGCATATTGCCCCTAAATGAGCCAATCAGCTCCAAATACAGCTGGAACAAGAGCAGGGATAATGTTTTTCAATCATTGGACAACCCTTTGAAAGTTTAATTATAAATGGTCACCGTTTATTTCAAGCTAAACGAATTTTGCCACTTCTATGTAGGTGATACACACTGCATGTCACCCAGTCTAATCTCTGTCTCATAAAAAATGACACAGATTCTTATATTCTAACTTCTTTTATGTTATTATGTAATTCTTTTAAGAGAATGGCAAATCCTTGCTATGTAATTTTCGGAAGAAATCAATCTTCTGAGCAACTGGTTTAGAGAGAAATCTGTCTGGATTGCCCTGACAAGACAGATTAGAACTGGTGCCCTTGGAATTGGCAATCTTGTTATCCATCAGTGAGGGCTGCTTTCCAGGTTAAAGGAAGGAAGGCGTGGGCAGTTTGAGATTGGTCTCAGGTGTCAGGTTTGGGGAGAAACAAGTTTGTTATCTATTCCCGTCAGGGAGATAATGGCCCGGCTCTCAGGGGTTTGTGCTCTGGAGGTAATTGCAATGAATCATTTGTGAGGCAAGCCCCAGAAGCTTCTGCTTGGGTGTGATGCAATCTTCCCCACTCATTTGATCTCCCACTCCCAATGGACACGTCAGGGCTCCTCAGATAGGAGGATAGAGTGGACAGGTGTGGATTTGTCCACCCAGAACATCCCTGCCCTTAGGAAACTCGTCCTCCCCTGCTCTATCCAGGTACTCCTGCTCTTCTCCCTGTAGGACGAGGTATGATAACTGGCCCAGTCATGGTCAAAAGCCATTGCTCAGGCGAATGACTAAGTGGAATTCAAGGTGTGGCATGCCCATCCACCTGCGGGATCCCTGTGTTCTTAGGAATCAAGCCCAGGGCTCGAAAATGTGATGTAGAGCTAATGAGGAAACGCAGTCTAGCCTTTGAGGACAGGCATATTTCCATTAACCAGTGGAGTGACCTCATGCAAACTACTAAACACTCTGAGCCTTGCTAACCCAATATGTAAAATGGGGACAATATCTGCCCTGTGAGGCTTTTGTAAGGACTATAGTTACTACTTGTGAAGTTCTGAAAATATCGTAGTTATCCAAAAATAATAAACGTAGATGTAGTCATACACCAAATTAGCAAGGCTCATCAGCCAGTGATGATCAAATGGGGTCATATTTGTGTCTAACTCCCAAATGACCATGTCCCTAAGTCTGAATGGTGTGCCTTCTCATCAGCCCTACCCCTCCAAAGTACCCTGAAGCTTTTTCTAGGTTTCTCTGATTGCTGCTCCCATGTGTTCACAATGAGGTCTGACTGAGACTGTCTCCAGCCAAGATCCTCCTCAGGTAGCGCCCACCGTGTTTCCTCTCCTTCATCATCACTGCCAAGTGTGCCACTTACGAGGTCATGAGAGCCCAGGACAGGGATGCTGTCCCTGACCCTCCCTTTGCCATCGCTGCCTAGGGTGACCCAGTGGCGCTGGGTGCTGGAGGCAGTGAGGAGCTACCTACACCTCAGACATGCTCCTTATTTTCTAGCACAACTCAGTAAACTCCAAAGAATCTGCACCATTTAAGAATTTAAATCCCATCTCCATTCTTCTGCACCCTCCAGAAAACAAAATCTGCCCAGCATGAACAACACCAGCTCTAGAGACAGACAAATTCTTGGAACCGACGGCCACTTCTCTCTGTGTATACCAATACCTCCATGACAGCTCAACATTTCAGAAACCTGTGACTCAGTCTCAGGCGGGTCACACAAGGTATTTGAGCTTTCTCTTCATTTATCAAAACAAACCCCAGAGTGCGGACCCCACCCACAGCCAGTGACTGCATGCTTGGAGGACAGAGAGAGGGATAATGTATGGGTTTGCAGAGGTCAAGGGGCCTCTAAGAAAAGATGTGGATATGATTTGTGGGAGAGTGTATAAATCAGGGCTTCTCCCCTCCTCCCTTTCTCACATATGTCATGTGATATATAGGTTTCTCTGACAATAAAGACAAATTATGATGATAACAAGGTCAAGGCATGGCATTTATTATATCTCAGTTTGGCCTTAGGGGGAAATATAGATATTGGGTCAATAAATAATTCATGTATGTATTGAAATTATCATCAATAGATATTATACCTTAGTATTTTTATATACTATATATAAATATATCAAAATTCCTTTTAAAATTAAATATCAAAAAGACAACTTTAAATAATTAAGCTTCTGTTAATGGAATGGGGTCAAAGGTAGGTGCTTTGGAGAAACTATTTGATTTTTACAACTAAAACATTGATGGTAAATTGTAACATGTTAATATATTGAAACTCTTTTGGATTTATCTTACCAGCTTTTCAAAGCTGACTTCTACTCACAGGTACCCAAAATACTGTGCTGTGGTTGAGAAAATCTGCCCACCAGATCTGACA
>RJWJ010021445.1:0-28051 GCA_004363605.1 Indri indri
GGCAAAAGAAAGACAAAGACTAACACCTGCTCAACATTACTAATCATCAGGAAAATGCAAATCAAAACCACAGTGGAAGATTACCTCACACCTGTTATGATGGCTGTAATTTAAAAAAAAAAAAAGGTAACAATTTTTGGTCAGAATGTGGAGAAAAAGGAAGGCTGGTACACTGTTCTTGGGAATGTAAATTGGTACAGACTTCATGGAAAACAATATGGAGTTTCCTCAAAAATTAAAAATTGAGGCCAGGCGCGGTGGCTCACGCCTGTAATCCTAGCACTCTGGGAGGCCGAGAAGGGCGGATTGTTTGAGCTCAGGAGTTCGAGACCAGCCTGAGCAAGAGCGAGATCCCGTCTCTACCAAAAATAGAAAGAAATTAATTGGACAGCTAAAAATATATATAGAAAAAATTAGCTGGGCATGGTGGTGCATGCCTGTAGTCCCAGCTACTCGGGAGGCTGAGACAGTAGGATCGTTTGAGTCCAGAAGTTTGAGGTTGCTGTGAGCTAGGCTGACGCAACAGCACTCGCCCCAGGCAAGAGAGTGAGACTCTGTCTCAAAAAAAAAAAAAAAAAAAAATCGAACTACCATATGACCCAGAAATCTCACTTCTGGGTATTTATCCAAAGGACTTGAAATCAGGATTTCAAAGAGATGCCTGCACTCCCATGTTCACTGCAGCATCATTCATAATAGCCAAGATGTGGATAAATGTCTATTGATAAATGAATGGATAAAGAAAATGTGATCTAAACATACAATGGAATATTATTCAGCCTTAAAAAAGAAGGAAATCGTGCCATTTGCAACAACATGGATGGACCCAGAGGACATTATGCTAAGTGAAATAAGGCAGACATAGAAAGACAAGTACTGTATGATTTCACTTATGTGTCCACTTACATGTAAACTAAAAAATAAGTAAACTAAAATAGTTCAAACTTGTAGAAGCAGAGAGTAGTATGGTAGTTGCCAGGGGCCGGGGGAAGAAGAAAGTAGGAGCTTATTGTCAAAGGACGCAAAGTCAGTTATACAAGATAGATAAGTACTGGAGATCCTCTGTGCAGCATAATGCCTAAAATTAATAATACCACATTGCATAGTTAAAATTTGCCAAGAGGGTAGATCTTATGTTAAATAATTCTTATCTCTAGTAACAATAATAATAATAAGGGGGGTAGGAGAAAACTGGGAGGTGAAGAATGTTTATGGCCTTAATGGTGCTGATGGTTGCGCAGGGGCATACTGATCCCCAAACTCATCAGGTTATATACATTAAATATATACAGCTTTCTACATGTCAATTATACCTCAACAAAGTGGTTTAAAAAAAAAAAAAAGACTGATTCATGAGCTAACTTTGTAGAACATAAACTAATTTAGGAAAATCCCACCATAATGTGGAATGTGCTGATGATTTTCCACTAAATTGCTCCCATTACTTTATCTCCTCTTCCTTGCCAAAGTTTTAATCCTGGTGGAAATGAGAGGAACATATTCTTTAAGGACTAGCAGTTGTTTCTCCCACAGTGTAAGGGAAGAAACAGCAACTAGTAGTGCAGTTAGTCTGTGAGAGCAGCAGAGAAGCTACTGCTACATTTCTTGCTTGGAAATGGAGTGTATTAGTCAGAGTGTGCTAGGCTCAGCTACAGTAACAAATAAATCTTTAGATCTCAGTGACTTAACCCAAAGAAAATGTATTTTTCGCCCACACATATAAAGTTCAATGCACACATTCATATTTGGGCATCTTTCCTCCAAATGGTGACTCAGAGCACAAGGCCCTGTTTCTCTTGTAGCTCTGCCCTCTCTACCTAAAGGCCTAAAAGATCACTACAGAGGGTAGACAAAGAGGACTGCGAATGGGAGATTTATTACAGGCCAAACACAGAGATGGTGCACATCACTTTCACCCACATTCCGAGGATCAAAACTAGACATATGTCCCTTCCGTCTCATTGTCTCTCTCACACTGGGTCAGCCAAACCACCCTGGGTCCTCAGTTCTTGAAATATCTGGGTTAGAGTCCCATATCTTAGTGTTTTCAGTGTGTTTTCTCAAGAAATCCTGGGGCGCTATGCAGCATAATTTTGACACTGTGTCACATTCAAACAAACATAATGCAGCAACAAACGTGTACTTAATTCTCCAAGTCTTTCTCAGTATTTACAAAATATCAAAAAGGATATTCTGTATTTTTAAAATGTATCCTCAAAATGTTCTCTCGTTATCACTGTCACTCCTAATATCTTCCACCCAGAGAGCAAATGTTCCCTGAAACTCTCCTGGTTTCAACACTCCCTCAGGAAATGCCCTCTGAGAGACAGCACCATGACTTTCCTCTGTCTTTCCTTCCCCCCACTTCAGATCTGTATTATCAATCAACTGGCCTCCCTCACTTCATTAGCATTCTCTCCGTGTCATCCACTGCCTAGAGTGTCCCTTTGAAGAGCCTACGGGCTGGCCCAGTGAGAAGGAATCTTTTCCTCAAAGAAATCGCCAGAGGTGGTAGATTGCAAATAGTCCCACAGTCATAATTTACTGCAAATGCCAAATGTATTTAGAGCAGCAGAAACCAGCTTGCCTCCTAAAGGGTTATGAACTTGGAAAGACCAGGGGGGTTTAAAAGTCTAATTTAACTGAAAATCTACTTATATTTGGCAGTCTTACTTTTCTCTATACCCACAGTTCTTGGCACAGAGAAAGTTCTTGATTGCCTGTGGAATAAAGGCAAATGGTTTAGTTGCTGAAACAAATGTAATGGCAGCACTGTCACAGAACCTTCACACAGGAAGAAATGTGACCAGCCATCTCCAAATTAACTACCAGCTTCTTAGAGAGGAGAAGAGATTCTCCCAACGCCTCTCAGAAATTATCCCAAATTGGGATGTCAGGAGACAATGCTTTTAAAGCTGCTAAAGGGAAATCAATTTTAAGGGACATTTACTTATAGTGTAGGATATCTGACACACATTCTTGCTTCTTCAGCTTAGGTAAGTGCTATCTCTTTGGCAAGGTTCTGCTCAGTTCCCATCACTGCCAGGAAAACTTTTTCAAGCCCCAACCCTCAGAAAACAGCACTTTCTGCTTTTCTCACCAGACTCTCAGCATGTGCTTCCTCCTGCTGCAGATCACCACCCCATGTTTGTGTCCCCTCTCCAAGGAGATGGGAACCTTCATCAGAGCAGAAAGACCGAGCAGGAGCTGAACCCACACTCTTCCCCATCTCCAAGTCCAAAGGCTTTTTGTCTCTTCCCCATCATACACAGTTCTGTACTTAGTACATCCCAACTCAATGCTGATGGTTGAAAATAAAATACATGTATCAAACCACAAAGTCAAAAAGAGAAAAAACTAAAGAAACAAAGAATTTATAAAACAACTAGAAAACAATTAACAATATGACAGGAATAAAGCCTCACATATCAATATTAACCTTGAATATAAATGGGTTAAATGGTCCACTTAAAAGATGTAGATTGGCATAATGAGTAAAAAAGCATGATCCAATTATATGCTGTGGACAAGAAACTCACTTTACCCATAAAGACACACAGAGATTGATAGCAAAGTGGCAGAAAAAGATATTCCACATAAATAGAGACCAAAAATGAGCAGAAAAAGCTATACTTATATCAAACAAAACAGACTTTAAATCAAAACCAATAAAAAAAAGACAAAGAAGGTCATTATATAACGATGACCTTATTAGAGGGATCAACTCATCAAGGGGACATAACAATCCTAAATATATATTCAGCCAATATCAAAGCACCTGGATTCACAAAACAAATATTACTAGACCTAAAGAAAGAGATAGACAACAATACAATAATAGTGGAAGACTTTAACACCCCACTCACAGCACTAGTTAGATCATCAAGACAGAAAATCAACAAAGAAACATTAGACATTTACAGAACATTCTACCCAACAACTAAAGAATATACATTCTTTTCATCAGCAAATGGAGCATTTTCCAAGATAGACCACAAGTTAGGCCACAAGACAAGATTTAACAATTTTAAAAAACTGAAATTGTATCAAGTATCTTCTCAGACCACAGTGGAATAAAGCTAAAAATCACTATGGTAAGGAACTTTGGAAACTGTGCAAATACATGGAAATTAAATAACATGCTCCTGCATGATCATTGAAGAAATTAGGATGAAAATGTAAAATTTTTTTGAAACAAATGAAAATGAAAACACAACGTACTAAATCCTGTGGGATACAGCAAAAGCAGTGCTAAGAGAGAAGTTTACGTCATTAAACACCTACATCAAAACAGTAGAAAGATCACAAATTAACATCTTAATGTCATATGCCAAGGAACTAGAAAAACAAGAACAAGCCAAACCCAAAGTTAGCGGAAGAAAAGAAATAACAAAGATCAGAGAAGAATTAAATTCAACAGAAACCAAACAAAAAATACAAAGGAGCAACAAAATAAAAATTCAGCTCTTCAGAAAGACAAAAAAAATTTATAAACCACTAGCTAGACTAACAAAGTAAAGAAGAAAGAAGATCCAAATAAACAAAATCAGAAATGAAAAAGAGGACATTACAGCTGATACCACAGAAGTACAAAAGATTATCAGAGACTATTATGAATAACTATATGCTCATGAACTAGGAAACTTAGAGGAAATGGATAAATTCCTGGAAATGTACAACCTCCCAAGATTGAACCAGGAGGAAATAGAACTCCTGAACAAATCAGTAATGAGTAGCAAGATTGAATCAGTAATAAAAAATCTCAGAACAAAGAAAGCCCAGGACCAGAAGGATTCACAGCTGAATTCTACCAAACATAAAGAGGAGAACAAATACCATTCCTCCTGAGACAGTTCTCACGGACTTCTCCTCATTCTACAAGGACAGTGTCAACATAATACCAAAACAGACAAGGGCACAACAAAAAAAGAAACTACAGACCAATATCCCTGATGAACATAGATGCAAAAGTCATTAATAAAATACTAGGAAACTGAATCCAACAGCACATCAAAAAGATAATACACCATGATCAGGTGAGTTTTATACCAGGGATGCAATGATGGTTCAACATATGCACATCAATAAATGCAAAATATTACATAAACAGAATTAAGGACAAAAACCATATGATCATATTAATAGATGCAGAGAAAGCATTTGATATAATTCAGCATCCCTTCGTAATAAAAATCCTCAATAAACTAGGCAGAGAAGGAACATACCTCAACATAATAAAGGCCATATACAACAAACCCACACCTAATATCATACTTAATGGGGAAAAGTTGAAAGCATTCCCTCTAAGAGCTGGAACAAGACAAGGATGCCCACTTTCACCATTCTTATTCAACATAGTACTAGAAGTCCTTGCTATAAGCAATCAAGCAAGAGAAAAAAATAAAAGACATCCAAATTGGAAAAGAGGAAATCAAATTATCCTTGTTCACTGATAATATGATCTTATATCTAGTAAACCCTAAAGACTCCACCAAAAAACTCTTAGATTAGATAAATGAATTCAGTAAAATTTCAGGATACAAAATCAATGTATACAAATAAGTAGCATTTCTATATACCAATAATAATCTATTTGAGAACCAAATCAAGAAGGCAATCCCATTTACAATAGCTACAAAAATAAAATAAAATAAAATAGCTAGGATTAGGCCAGGAGCAATGGCTCATGCCTGTAATCTTAGCACTTTGGAAGGCTGAGGGAGGAGAATGACTTGAGGCCAGGAGTTTGAGACCAGCCTGGGAAATACAGCAAGACCCCACTGCTACAAGAAATTAAAAAGAAATAGCTGGGTGTGGGGGCAAATGCCCGTAGTCCTACCTACTCAGGAGGCTGAGGCAGGAGGATCATTTGAACCTAGGAATTTGAGGCTGCAGTGAGCTATGACTGCACTCCAGCCCAGATAATAGAGGGAGACTCTGTCTCTAAAAAAAATTAAAATTTAAAAAAAATCTAGGAATATATTTAATGAAGAAGGTGAAAAAGATCTCTATAAGAAAAACTACAAAACACTGATGAAAGAAATTGTAGATGACACAAACAAATAGAAAACATCTCATGCTCATGGATCAGAAGAATTAATTATAATATAATATAATTATATTATATTATATAATTAAAATGACCATACTGCCCAAGGCAATTTATAGGTTAAATGTATTCCCTATCAAAATACCAAGATCATTTTTCACAGAATTAGAAAAAAAAAAACTCTAAAGTTCATCAAAAAAGCCCAAATAGCCAAAGTAATCTTGAGCAAAAAGAACAAAGCTAGAGGCATCATATTGCTTGACTTCAAATTGTACTCCAAGGCTACAGTAACCAAAACAACATGGGACTGACATAAAAATAGACACATGGATCAATGGAACAGAATGGACAATTTAGAAATAAAGCCACATATGTACAGCCAATTGATCTTTGAAAAAGTCAATAAGAACATATACTGGGGAAAGGACACCTTTCTCAATAAATGGTTCTGGGAAAATTGGATTATCATATGCAGAAGAATAAAACTAGACCCCTATCTTTAATGGTACACAAAAATCAACTCAAAGTGGATTAAAGACTTGAATGTAAGACCTGAAACTATAAAAATACTAGAAGAAAACCTAGGGAAAACTCTTCTGGACGTTGATCTAAGCAAAGAATTCATGACTAGGACCTCGAATTACAGGCAACAAAAACAAAAATGACAAATGAGACTCAATTAAACCAAAAAGCTTTTTGCACAGCAAAAGAAATAATCAACAGAGTGAACACACAACCTGTGGAATGGGAGAAAATATTTACAAACTATACATCTGACAGGGGACTAATATCCAAAATTTACAAAGAACTCAAACAACTCAACAACAACAAAAAATAACCCCATTGAAAAGTGGGCCAAGAATGTGAATAAACATTTTTCAGAAGAAGACATACAAATGGCCAAGTATATGAAGAAATGTTCAACATCACTAATCCTCAGAGAAATGCAAATTAACACCACAATGAGATACCACCTTACACCAATGAGAATGGCTATTATTAAAAAGACAAAAAAAGAATAACAGATGTTAGCAAGGATGCAGAGGAAAGGGAACTCTTATACGCTGTTGGTGGGAATGTAAATTAGCGCGACCTCAGTGGAAAACAGTACAGAGATTTCTCAAGGAACTAAAAATAGAACCAACATACAATACAGCAATTCCACTATTAAGTATCTACTCAAAGGAAGATAAATCAATATATAAAAAAGATACGTGCATTCGTATATTTATTACAGCACTATTCGCAATAGCAAAAATATGGAATCAACTTAAATGTCCATTAATGGAGGACTGGATAAAGAAAATGTAGTGTGTGTATACGCACACATATACACACTGGAATACTATTCAGCCACTAAAAAGAATGAAATCATGTTTTTTGCAGCAACATGGATGAAACTGGAGACCATTATCTTAAGCAAAATAAGTCAGACACAGAAAGATAAATACCACATATTCTCACTTATAAGTGGGAGCTAAATAATGTGCACACCTGGAAGCAGTGTGTGGAATGATGGATAATGGAGAGTTGAAGGGGTTTGGAGTTGGGGAGGCAGATGATGGGAGGTTGTTTGGTGGGTACAATGCATGTGGCCTCAGTGAAAAATAAAATAAAGTAAATTGAAGCTAGAAGATTTTTAGCTAAAGATAGTGTTAGTCCATGAGTCATTTTTATGTTAATAGATATTTTTACAATCAGAAGTACCAGTCAGACTACCAATTCATTTCTGTCCCCGACAAACCTGTTTTGATACACTGAGATTATTGCACATGTGAAGTCTCTTGTTACATGAAAATTCAAACACTGTTAGAGAACAAAGCAATCGAAGAACTCTATTTCTGCCATTTGACACCAAGGAAAACAGAAACTGGATACTATTTCCCAGGTTATGCTGGAGGCATACACTGCATGTACACACTACACAGACAGACACACACACACACACACACACACACACAGACACACAGAGTCAGCACCTGCCTTGAATGATCAAGGTAACTAAGGCTTCCACTATGGTTGACGAGTTACCACGGAAACGCAGGGATAGGAGGATGTAGAGACTGCATGAATCCAGCCTCCTCATTTTACGGATAAAGAGCCTCTGTGATTTTGTGACTTGCTGAAGTTCACACTGCACATTAGTAGTCACACTGTGACTTATACCAAAGATTTCTGGCAACTCATCCATAAGGCTTTGGACAGCATCCAACTCATTCAGGTAGTTGAAAGTTTACAAGTATTAAAGGGAAAAGCAACTCATTAAGCAGATGATGCAGCAAGTATAATAGGGAATGTTTAGAATTCTGGAAAAAATTCAAATTAGAAAAAAATATTTGTAATTATAGCTTTAGCAGATATCATAATTAACATATTTTTAAGTTTTCCTAATCATCATAATTAAAAACAAATCCTCTCCTATTTTGGCCAACATGATCCTCCTTAAAGAGAAAGATGACTTTAAATGGAAATTTCAGAGGCTCAGGAGGAATGCTTTAACTAAACAAATGAAGATACTTTTCTTGGATGATAAATTTCTGGTCATTTTCTGGTTTGCACCAAGATATAATGACATTGCACATAGAATTGGTTTAATTATTCTAATGGCAAATTCAAATTGCCTTGTAAGTGCTAATTTCAATTTATCTGGTGGTTTGTGTGTACACATGTTTGCAAGCACACGGACACACACACAGAATGAATTGGCTTCACTGGGTGATGCCTAATTAATAGACATCTTTAGTGTCCAGTCTTATCCTTATGTGTTTATGTCAAATAAACCAGTCTCTTCCTCATTTCCTCCACCTGCCCCAAACCCTGATACAGACACAAATTAAATTATTAGGCAAAGGAGAAAGACTTCCTCATTACCCAAAATGAACGGCAATTTGACAATGGTCAGGGAAAGTTCAGTTTCTTCATGCATGAGCAACCTACAGACCATCCACAATTCCACATTAACACAAAAAAAAGGCAGAGAGAAGATATTAAAGGGGGTGATGCTGTCAACTTTTAGACATTTTAGAACAAAGAAGCAGGATTTAAACACAAATACTTGCTTTGAAGGCTGCCGGCTGGCAGGGTTTTCGGTAGGTTTATAGGTTATGACTAGGGTTTTATACTTCATTCGCTCTATTTCATCTCATTGTTTAATTCATTCTTAAATAGCTTAAAGGGTTCAATGAAAGAGAAGAAACATGTATAAACAATATTATATTGATAAGACGTGTTCAAACACAGTATATCCAAAGCAGAATATAGACAACGAGCATTAAATCATGGCTGGGCAGGGTGGCTCACACCTGTAATCCTGGGAGGCTGAGACAGAAGGATGGCTTGAGGTCAGGAGTTCGAGACAGTCTGAGCAAGAGTGAGATCGTCTCTACTGAAAATAGAAAAAATTAGCCAGCAGCATGGCACATGCCTGTAGTCTCAGCTACTCAGGAGGCTGAGGCAGGAGGATCACTTGAGCCCAGGAGTTTGAGGCTGCTGTGAGCTAGGCTGATGCCACCGCACTCTAGGCTGGCCGACAGAATGAGACTCTGTCTCAAAGGAAAAAAAAAAAAGAAAAAAGAAATGAAATCATATCTCTCATCTCTTGATCCTGAGATCTATTTTTTTTCTTCTTTACTTTAAGTTAGGGGACTAAGGGACAGCAAAAGAATAAGAGATGTTGACTATGAAACAGCTTTAAAAAAATGTAGCAAGTGTAAAACTCCTTCAACATAAATTTGATAGTGAAGAAACTAGCTGCCATTACAGGTAGTGTGCGTACAGAATCTAATCATTAAATTAGGCAATTAAAAGTTTTCAAAAAACTGGAATAAAGATATAAGTGATGCTTCGGGTTGCAAGAAAAATGTATGGGCTTGAAGAATTGTCCTAACTCTTGAGCCGAGATTGTAAATCTCTTCTTGGTTGAGTTGAATTTTGCAAGCCCCATAAAGGTGAAAGAATAAGAATAAGTAAATCAAACATATAGTAATGATGTTCTCAAGTTAAACTTTAAAACAAGTACAGTAAACATTAGTTAGTCAGCACTGAGATTTTTTAATGGTCTCCTTATTTAATGTATTTAAATCTGATACTAAATATCAGAGTTGCGATTCATCTACAAGAATTCACAGTATAAATGTGATTATTTAATTTGATTACATTTATAAACAGTTTTGGAATGTTTAAGAGAGTAATATTTATTAACCAAATTAATATGTGAAGTTAACTTAGTAGTAAACTGAAAACTAATTAAAGAATTAAGTGAAATCCACTTAACCTTTTTCATATCAAAAAATAGATTTATAACCCTGACTCAAGCATAACAAAATTGATACATGTAACCAAAAACATTTGTACCCCCATAATATTTTGAAATAAAAAATTAAAATAAACATTAAAGGATTAGGAAAACCAGGTTTTTATAATACATTTCATATTCAGCTTTAATAAATTTAATATCAATTAAGGCAAGCAGCTGCAAATGTTTCTTTGCTCACAGAAAGCCCCTGTCAAATATTTAAAAACTCGGTTGCAGAAAAAACAGTGAGTATGTCATATACCACTATGATACTGATGATAGTGAGAGAATGAGAGACACCAACAGAGCATTGCCCACTGGTTGGCCCATAACGTCATCCTATACTCTTTTCCCCCACATTAGAGTCTGATTTTTCTGTGTTAAGATTGCATATGATTTGGAAATAACTCCCAGATATATAGTTGAGTATTAAAAAGTTAAGGGCAGAACAGAGTGTATAATGTTTTATTAGCTAGGATACCAAGTTAGCTGCTATTTAACACATTGACTGCCACACTAGGAAAAAAAATTTCCCTGGGGCCACTGTGTTTTATTAAAGTAAAACAGTCCTTTCTAATTTGTTATTTTTTATTGTTTTCTGTGCCTGAGTTATACGCAATGCAATCCATGTTTTTAGAATAAAATTGTCAATATTAATTGTAACAATAAGAACATCAACAAGTAAGATTTTCATGAACCAACTGCAGGGTTTTGCTTCATGAGGCCCCAGGCTCAAAACTAGCCTGAGTTAAATGCAACTCACATGGCAGTCAATGTGTTAAAAAGGGTCCAATTATTCATAGCTTAGGGATAATATGGCAGCTTCATGATCTCAGAGACACAGGCATTTTCTATCACATTGCTTTTTTTTATTTTGGAATATTACAGGGGTACAAATGTTTAGTTTACATATATTGCCTTTGCCCCACCCAAGTCAGAGCTACAAGAGTGTCCAGTCCCCAGATGGTATGCACCGTACCCATTAGGTGTGACTATACCCATCCCCCGCTCCCCGCTTCCACCTTCCCGACTATCACGTTGCTTTTTCATCCTTATCATACTACTTCCATATCATGGTAAAATAAGGCTGCTGCAGCTCCTACCATCAAGTCAGCATCCTTCCCTGGAAGGGAAGAAAGCCTCCTTTCTTTTTAAGGTCACAACTCAGAAATTACCTATGTCATTTCAGTTTACATCTCATGGGCTACAACTTTGGCACATGGCCGCATCTAACAGCAAGGAAAGCTGAGAAATATAGTCTTTAGCTGGGTGTCCACATGCCCAGATAAAATGTCTTGTATCACAGGAGGAGAGAACAGATATTCAGAAGACTGCTAGCAACCTCTGCCACAAATATGCCACTTTTTATCTTAAAAAAAAGTTAAAAAATATTGAGTGTTCTCATCTGTGCATAAAGAAAATATGAAAGCTTAGGAAACAAATAAGATAAGATGCATACAATAAATGATAAAACAGAATATTGGCCCATGGTCCAATGTCAGTATGTAATGAAGTTTTCATTAGCCCCCAAATAAAATTTTAAAAAGAACAAGTAGTGAGTGAATTATAAATTTATGTTTATTCGATTTAAAGTGTTATTCTCTATGAGGCCCTTTCTACTTTTTGAGTTAAAACATCCTTTCTTTTATGCAACAATGCTGACACTAAATAGTAATCTATCTGTCCATTTAGGACATATAATGGAATACCCAGGCACTACACAAGATGCTGAGGATTCAGGGGTTATGAGAATCCTTACATTCGTAAAATTTAGAGACTAGTGGGGAGGAAGGATGGTAAGCAGAGTTTCAAGCTAGGATAAGTGCTATTTTTAAGAAGAAATGCAGAAGGTGCTATGGGAGAATGTTCTGAGGGACTTAAGTTGGATTGGAGAGGGGGCAGAGGCTTCCAGGAGGAAGGGGTATTCAATACGCATCTGAAAACGAGTAGCAGTTAGCTACAAGACCGGTAAGGAAGAGTGTTGTAGGCAGACAGATCAGCATGTGCAGAGGCCTAAGAAGGATGAGTGTGGCCCATTGAAGGTCCTAAAAGAAGGGTCTGTGGCTAGAACTGAGTCATCATAGGGAATAACGGCAGAGGGGTTGATAGCGGACAGATAGAGGGTCACAGACCATACACAGATTTTTAGATCTGCACCCAGAGCATAGAAGGTTTTTAGCAGGAAAACAACTATCCAATTTACATTTTTAAAAGGTCACTCTGGCTGGGGAGTGGGAGATAATGAAGTAATCCAGACAAGAGATGGGGGAAAGTAGAATGGCAAAGATGATGGCAAGAAGTGGGCACCCCAGAGATTTGTCCCACTGGGGTAGATTTTGGTGAGATGTTTGGCTCCGGGAGACAGAAGCAGGACTATGATTAAGAAGCGAGGCTCTGGAGTCAGATTGCCTGATTCAAACCCTGGCTCTGCTCTGGCCAGTGAAACTTGCCTCAGAGCCTCAGTCTCCTCATTTGCACAGTAGAAAGGGAAATACTAACGACACCTCAAACATGGTGAGGCATAGATGAGATCATTCACTTAAAATACCTAGAATAATGATTGGATGTATAAATGTCCCTGCTTTCTTATTACCATTTCCATTATTAGTGTTAGGTGAATCAAGAAAGACTCTGGATTCTGGTTGGAACAAATTATTTCAGAAGGAAGTAATGGAAAAGAACAATTAGCAAATTTCTGCACTATAGTTCTGATTACATATCAAAATCTTACCATGTACAAAAACTAGGAAAAGTATTTATGGAAATACAAGAAATATGTTTTCCAAATCTCATTTCACTTCTGGGACCCAGGCTCAATTTTCATATCTTGATGCCACTAATCAAGATATAGGCACTTATTCAAAATGAGTAATCAGTCAAAATACTGTACATGTAGAAAATAATCAATTCTGGAATTTTCTAATTTTCCTTTCTTTAAGGCCAACCCCAGCCGTGTATTCCTTTTATGAACCCTCCTAGGCCCTCTCAAACAACAGAGGCCTCCAGCTACCATAAGGAATTCTTTATACTACTCAACTGGTATTTCATGGAAACCACTAAAAAGAGAAACATAATGTTCATTCAACCGGTATTTGAGCTAAGCTCTGGGTTTAGCACTGCTGGGTTCGAAGGTGAGCAAAGCCCTCATGGGGTTCGACATCTCATGTGAAACTCTTCCTTGACTCATCATTTGCCTAGATATGGCCCCCCCCACAATAATTCAGATATTGGAGCTCCCACACATTTGGTTGCTCTTTTATTTTTAATCTCCTTTACATATAACAGCCCACCATTCCATGAAGCAACTCCTTTCAAGATCTCATATGATAAGACCACTTGAAATAGAAGCCAGTGGGCTGGTGGCAATACACAGAGGTGTCTTTTCTAATCTAATTTCAGCACTTAAATTGATTTCATGAAATAGAATACCATGACATGTTAACAGCTAGAGCAGTTTTGCTTTGCTTTAAATTTGTACTATCTGGTTAGGAAAAAGAGAGAGAAAATTAAATTACTTATATCCTTGATTCCAAGACTTATGTCCATACAATTTAACATTTTTTTTTAATTAATTTTTTCTTTTTTCTTTTTTTTTTTTTTTTGAGACAGAGTCTCACTCTTTTGCCCGGGCTAGAGTGAGTGCCGTGGCATCAGCCTAGCTCACAGCAACCTCAAACTCCTGGGCTCAAGTGATCCTTCTGCCTCAGCCTCCCGAGTAGCTGGGACTACAGGCATGTGCCACCATGCCCGGCTAATTTTTTCTATATATTTTTAGTTGGCCGATTAATTTCTTTCTAATTTTAGTAGAGGCGGGGTCTCGCTCTTGCTCAGGCTGGTCTTGAACTCCTGAGCTCAAACAATCCGCCCGCCTCGGCCTCCCAGAGTGCTAGGATTACAGGCGTGAGCCACCGCGCCCGGCCACAATTTAACATTTTTGAGGATTAGATGCCTTTGCATTGATGTTTATATTTAGGATGGTGGTGTATGCTTTCTTGAAAGGCTGTTTTCAAGTCAGTAATAGCATGTCGTATAATCAATGTTGCCTCTGAAACTAAGAAATTCATCATGAAGACTCAGACTGAGCCTTGGCTCTTCTGCCAATTAGCTACTGACCACCGAGCTCTGTGACATCTGCCGAGTCTCCTCAGTCTCTAGACCTTCTCCACCTCATCCGTATAATGAAGGTTTGCACTTGTGTTCCTCAAACTCTGTGGTATGGGACCAAATTTTTAAAAATTTCCCATGAGTTGAAGCCAGTTACATTTATGAAAAATAATGAAAATAATCTTTGATGACGCAGCAATGTTAAAATTGCTATAAAAGTTTCTCAGTGCCTGCTCTCGATTTCTGCAGTGGTCTCGTGTGCACAGACACACATGGGTCCACAGCTGCATTTTACGTGGCATCAACTTGGACTACTGTGACTTACCACTAGGTAGATTAGATGATGATTCTGAAAATGATTTTTCACCTTCATTTATTTGATTTTGGTTAGTAATATAATTAGCCTATATATATATTTTTGTATTATACAGTAGCTGAGCAACGGAAACAAAAATTCCGGGGATGAGTTTCTCAAAAACGAAGGTTTATTTATGGCAGAGTGAAGAGAGAAGTGGCATGGATGAGCCATCTGATGATAATTGACAACTGATCAGCAATACAGAAGATGCCTTTCAGGCAAAACAATACACAAATAAGTTACACTTTTTTATCTCAGTCATTTAAAAAAGTACAAAACATGATAATTTATCAGTCACTTAATTTTTAAAAAGCAAACTTGACAGCCAGAAATATTACCCCTTGGATGTACCTCCAATACCAGCTGTCTTAGTCTGTTTTGTGTTACTATAAAGGAAACATCTGAGACTGAGTAATTTATAAAGAAAAAAGGTTTATTTGGCTCATGATTCTGATGGCTGGAAAGTTCAAGATTGGGCAGCTGCATCTGGTGAAGGCCTCAGGCTGCTTCCACTAGTGGCAGAAGGTGAAAGGGAGGCAGCACGTGCAGAGCTCACGTGGTGAGAGAGGAAGCAAGAAGGGGTGGAAGGAGATGCCAGGCTCTTTTAAACAACCAGCTCTCGGGGAACTAATAGAGTGAGAACTCACTCACTCCCTAGTGAGGGCATTAATCAATTCATGAGGATCTGGCCCCATCACCCAAATGCCTCCAGCATTGGGGATCAAATGTCAAAGCGAGATTTGGAGTAGACAAACATGCAAACCATAGCACCAACCAGCATTCCATGGAGGGTGAATTTTCAATGAGAAGACTGATGTATGATGGCTCTTGCTGGAATATGCTTCCTCAGCAGCATAAGTCCATGATAGAAAGATAACTACTTAACAGTAATCATCCAAAAGGCCATTGCAGTTTATAGGCATACAACTTTTGGAATGGTACATCCAAGTGCAAGGGTCCGCGCAAACGTGAACATTTGTTGCTTTTTGTAATGACTCTTGCCAAGGTAAGATGTATATATGTGCTGCTCTTCCTCTTTGGGACAAATGCTGAAACCCCTACACATAACCCAGCTCAGACTCCGAAGACCCTTCATCACATTGATAAAGGAGAGATTGCTTCCACGTCAAGAAACAGAGTATCCGCTAGGCAGGTCCACCCTGGGTGCCTCCTGGGAATCTGCTGAAATGTTAGGCTTAGGGCTGAGAGTGGCAATCAGAGGCTAGCCAGCTCCTGAGCTCCAGGCCAATGTTATAAAACAGGTTCTCACACTTGAGCATGTATGAGGATAGCCTGGAGGGCTTAGTATTGTGCAGATTGCTGGCCCCACTCCAGAATGTCTGATTCAGAGAATTGCAATGGGGAATGAGAGCTTGCATGTCTAACAAAGTCCCAGGAGGTGCTGATGCTCATGTTGCTCATCCTAGGAACACACTTTGAGAACCACTTGCATAAAACATCTGATGACAGAATTGGAAAGGCCTTAAAGGTTACCTGGTCCAAACTTTTCATTCTACAAGTGAGGACGCTGGGGTTCAGAGGAAATGTCTTGCTCATGGTTAAACTCAATAACTCAGAGCTTCCCCTCACCAAAAAAGGAAACTCAGGTTTCCAGGGCCTAAACACACTGTGCATCTCACAGTGCTAAGTTATGGCCACACATCGGGTCCCCGCTCTCTGAGAAGAGGTGCCAGCAGGTGCTTCATGCAGTTGACCCTCCTCTGCACATGCCCTTCTGAAGGTACATGGTAGTTCTATCATGACCCTGCAGTGGTAGGCACCCCGCCCAGATGGGCAGGCTGGCAGCACATGGGAACTACTTTTTAGAGCTAGGGAAAAGGGAGGCAGGGGAAGAGCTATGGACTCCAGACATATTTACTGCTGCTGTTTAGATGCTGCTGGAATAGTGACTTCTTGAGAAAATAAACCAGTTCTCATTAAGAGGAACTGGGTCATGAATGAATCAGACTTCTGGCTTTAACTCTCAACTTTCTAAGTCTTATCAATTTTCACTGTTCTTTGCTTGTTAATTGCCTTTTTTGTTCCACAATTTGGAGAATGTCACTCAGTTTTCTTCACCTTGACCCTCTTTATAATGGACTCTTGAAGCCTAAGAGGCACGTGCTGGAAGATGAGAGTAACAGTGAGATCCAGCTGTTCTAGTCCCTGAAACCTACAATTGCCAGTAACTGAGTGGATGTAGACTTAACCTCACCCATAAACTGCGAGAAAATTTAACTTTTGCAAAATTCAGATCACATATGGGATGAATTTTCATACCCTATCAGCAATCCCATAAGAAATTTTCATAACTTTCTTAAATTAAAAAGTATGTTTTAACTTTATGCATTCTATTGTTAAAATTATTTTTGTTGTTGTTATAATTAATCCTGAGAGTACAAGGAGGAAGCATATCACATAGGCAGTGCTTCTGTTTCATGTTTATATTCTAGAAAACTTTAGCTTTTATTACAACTCTTTTATTTTATATGCAAAAGTTTATTCAGGATAAAAACCACTGAAACTAAGACTAATATATTATCTGGTCTCATTTTATAATTAAGTAATGACAGGACTCTGAATAATCACGAGTGCTTGCTTTTTCTACCCATAATCTCAACACGCATTCATTGAAAAATATTTGATATTTTATAGTCAACTGGCTTGTGTCATTTCTGATTGGCCAACTACCATTCTGGCTTGTCAGTGCTCATGCTGTACCATTCAGCGATTATTAAAATATTGTACCAGGCACAGTATTGGTTCAGGTGCCAGGACACAGGAACAATAAGACAGGCACAGTCCCACTCTCACGGAGCTTGCAGTCTAGTGCAGGCAGACAAACCAACAAGAAAGCAAATAAGAATTTAAGGTTAATTCCAAGATAAAAGCTAGGAAGAAACAAAACCAAGTAATAGAATTGAGCAATTAAGAGTACAATGTTCAAGGATGACTTCAGGTAGCGTAATCAGGAAAGGCCTCGTAGAGAGATGAACTTTTGAGCTGAGATGCGAAGATAAGGGCGAAACAGCCATATACTTGGAGCAAGAGAGGGGAACAGAGAAGAATGTTCCGGGCAGAAGAAAGAGCAAGAACAAAGACCCAGAAGTAAGAAAAAGGCTGATGTGTTCAAAGAATAGAAAGGAGGTGAGTGCAGCTTCCATCCAATGAACGAGGGGAAGAAGGATACAACATGGTTCTGAGAGGTGGGCAGGTGTTTGGAAAGCATTCCAAGTGTAATGTAAGATGCTGAGTGTGAGCAAGGTAATGATATGATCTAAGTTTTAAAATGGACCAAAAAACCAGCAAATGCGGACAGTGGGAAATCAGGAAGACATTGCAATAACACAGGAGGATCGCAGCTTCGGATACGGGAAGAAGTGGTGAGATTTGGGAAATGTTTAACACCAGAGACAGTGCCAGCAGATGGGATGCAGGAGTTTCCCGGATAATAGGGTACACGTGTGGAATGTTCATATACCAATAGAATAAAAGCATGATAAAAAATATTCAAGAAATTAATTGTAGTAATATTAAACACACCTTAATATTTAAAGACATCTGCCTTCTTTTCGTGATCCCATTATCTGAAAGCTTACATTTAGATTTTACTTTGAGTTTGCATTTACCAATCCATTTAGAAAAAGCTTATTTCTTTCTTTATGGAAAGTCTTACATTTTTGTTGTAGACTTTTGTCATTTGGGGCTGCCCAGAATCTCAATACTCTTCCTTTGGGGGAAGAATTCCAAGAAAGGCAGGAGGCAGCCCACCCCCTTCCCTGTGGTGGGAGCCTAAGGCTGTCAGAATTTTATTTAACAAGCACTGAAAATAAATAGCCCTGACTGTGTGCCAGGCAGTGCTCTAAACACTAACAATAATGACTCATTTACTTCTCATAACCTCATAGGGTCCTTATTCCCATTTAGCAGATGAGAAAACTAACATACATTCAAGGATGCATATGGCTCATCGGTGGAAAAGCCTAGATTTTAAACCCAGCAAGGCTGGCTCCAAAGAACGTGCTACTAACCACCATGGCATTGTGCCTCTCCCCAGCAACCTGGTACAATCATATGGCCTGAGATTTTGAAAAGTGGCACAGGGTGCAGGAGATGGTCACAGCTGACTTGCAGCACTGCTGTGGAGGTAAGTGTCTGGTGGCAGCAGCCACCATCAGGGTGGTTAAGTTCCCTGGCTGTGTCCTTGGCAGCACTGTCCAATACTAGTGTATGCTGTGTCCAGAGTCCCTTGGATCCTGTCCTTTTACAGAGCCTGCTGTCCAATTCCCATCGATTCTGTGTTTCCTGCTTCCCCTCCAATAAATTATTCTTCTGCTTACATAATCTACAACCAAGAACTCTGGCACAGCTAATTTACCCCTCAGCAGAGAGCCAATCGCGCATAATGAAAGCCAGGGCTCCTGCAGAGGCTCTTGAGTCCCTTCCACCATTACAGCCCTTGGATTCCTGCTAGTACACTTCCTTCCTCTGACAGTGTTTGCAGCCATGACTGCCTGGCTCACAGGGATCCCAGCCTGGCCACCAATACTCAGGAGACAGCCATGTCCGTGATGCATGCCTCCTGGCCAGAACTGATTGATCCAGGAGTGCACCCTGGTCTCACACCGGGTGTGAGGGTGTGGAGTCAAGTCCTGTTGCTGGCCGTGCCCTGGAGAAGGGTGCCCCACTGCAACTTCCCTGGCACTTTCTCTTTCCCAGTCTTTATTATTCAAATCTTCTTTTAATGCCACGAGATGAGGTGGTGAGAATCCTTCCAATGAAGTCCCCTCTTTGATTGAATTTCAACCTCTGTCTTTAGTAACATCTTACTTCGCTACAATGATTCACTGAAAACCCCTCTCTCTGACTTCCCAAAATCACTACCTCTCTCCTTACAGCCCTACAGATGGGAGTTCTCACAATATTTCTCCCATGTGATTTAGGTATCACAGGAAAAGAGAAAGCAAAATGATATGGACTAAAAGGTATCCTTTTAAAAGAAAAAAAAATAGACCCTTTAAGGGTTAAGACATTTTTTGCATTGCTTTTTGCCAAACTCCACTGTTGGATGTTTCCATTTTATATCTGCTCACAGCTTTAGACTCATTAAAGTCATAAAAATTTCATCCTCTAACAACATGATTTAGAAACTTGGTTCTTTAGGTACTTAGATACTGTACTGGTAAGTGATTTGAATTAGTGGACTCGGCATCTTTGTTTCAAGTGGCTTAAACATCTTAAAAGAAAAGATGCAGTTCTCCACTAAAAGTAACTGGGGCTCCTGGGAGAGAGGGCTGATTTCTCCCCTGGCGGAGGAAGGATGGGGACAAGAGGAGCCTAGAGCATATTGTTACGCCAGAAAGCAAGGACATGTTCAACAAAAATGATGGGGACATGTCACAGCGACACAGGAGCCAGCTTGAAGGGGATCTCATTGCACGTATCTGGTACAGTTTGAGCACCAAGATGATTCAGAACAGTAACGACGTAAAAACCATTGGAGGAAGAAACCAAGGATTCGTGATTCTGTATGGATAAATGAATAAACAAATAAATAAACACGGGCAAAGGGAATCTTGCAGCAGAATGTCAAGGCCAACTGGCAAATATGGAGAGTGTGCTAGAGTCGCAGCCATCACGTTCTAGACTGGATTGGGCAGGAGTCCTCAATAGCTGACTAAATCCAGAGGGACATTTTGATGAGGAGCAGGGTATTTGCATGGTCTTAGAAAGTGTCTCTCCACAAAACTATGATACAGTGGATAAAGCAGACATCTCAACCAGGCACCAAATTTAATATCACCACTGAGGGGCAGATGGACATGGTGTGCCTCCAGATGCCACCCCTGAGAAGGACACAACGGCACCTACCCAGTGTTCAGTCAAGAAAGCATAGTTGGAACCTCTAGCCACAAGGAAATCATCAGATAAATCCCAAATGAGAAACACCCTGTTCATAAAGGGACAGGGGACTATATTCTTCAAAAATTCAATGACACAAAAGCAATAAGGGCCAGTGGAAAGGTTCCATTAAAGAAACTAAAAGAACATGAGAACCAAATGCAATCCCTGAGCCTACACTGGCCCCTGCACTGGAGGGAGGGGAAATGCCACTAAGGATATTTGGGGTTGATTGACAAAACTGGGACAAGGGTAACAGATTGGACACAAATAATTGCATCAAGGCTAAATTTACTGATGTTTCAGAAGTGGACTGTGCTAATATATTGGGTGAGGTTGGTTTATTCCAGCCAGGATGGACATAAGCCACAGATAAAGCTATATAGTCTCCCTTTCTGAAGCATATTATGATAAAAAAAAATACATATATATAGAGTAACATCTATTTTACAGTGAACACAATACTCACATAACTGCTTAAGATAAAAGATAAAAACTCAATGGTATCAGCCCCCTAGGAGTCCTTCATATTATCCCAGATCCTAAGAACACCACTTACTGCCCTGAGAAATGTCCCTAGGTAGGTCAAAAGAGTTCGGGCATCTCTTACCCAAGCCCTGGCATGTGGATGGTCCCCATATTTCAAGGCCCTACTCAGATGATGCCTCCTCCAGAGGCTCCCCACTTACACTCTGCCTGAACCATCTCTTCATCTACCTTAAGCTTTTATGATTATGTTCCTCATAACAATCATTTGTGAACTACCCTCCTCCAATGCAGCCCTTGGAAATGAATCCCCACACTAAACATGGTGCCCAGCACTTTGGAAAAGTCTATTGAATTGAACTAAGCTAAGATGAAGGAACATGCACATGTTTACCATTTCATCCCTCTCCTTCTTCACAGAGCGTGACAATGTTGTCACTTTCTACCATGAAACCCACACTGTCTGTGCCATTTCCTCAAATGGACGTCCTGCCCAGGAACAGGACAGCTAGTTCTAAAGTTGGATTGTGTTATAACCAATCTGATGAAACTTTTTGGAAGCCAGATGTTCAACTCTTTGGTATGAGTAGAAAGAGGGACTTTAAAATCAGTTTATGGCTCAGAAAACACTAAGGGAAACTCAAAGCAAAGCATTTCTGTTAAAGCATTACCAGGACAAATTAGACAAACCACTGTGCAACCTACAACTGGTCAACTAAAATGAAAAACACTTCCTCACTGGGGCCTGAAAATACTCTACACTAGTGTTATGGGCTGAATTATGTCCTCCCACCAAAATTTATATGTTCAAGTTCCAACCTAACCTAACAGCAGCTATCTGCATGCCAAGGAGAAAGGCCTCAGGAGAAACCAAACCTGTCAACACCTTGATCTTGAACTTCCAGCCTCCACAACTGTGAAAAAATACATTTCCATTGTTTAAGCTTCCCAGTTTGTGGTACTTTGTTATAGCAGCCCTAGCAAATTAGTACAGCCAGCAAAAATTACATACCAATTCCCCTTCCTTCCAGACAGTTTCAAGGTAAGATCTGCATCCAAAATTAAGCCATCAGAGTTGCTGGTGACACTCAACCCAATTAACAAGCAACACTTCACCAAGCTTCATTTAACGCTAAAATGAACAAAAGATCACATTTTGCCCCACTTAATTGCTACTGTCCTGACACTTTCTTCCTACACTGACCAGTATCCATCAGTGTTCTTATCAGAACTCCTTTTTGTCCTACTTTTATCCAAGGAATTGATAAGGAATTTCTTTCTACTAAATTCAACTCTCTCCTTTATTTTCTCTATCTCCTTCTGATGAGAAGGCATCATTCTGACATCTTGCAATTACTGTGCTTAACCAAACAACAGCTTTTATCTTTCCCTACTGGACACTGACCCATGCTTTTAGTAAGCACGAACAGGATACTGCACTTCGGAAGCATCCTCAATAGTTTTGTTGCAAAAGCATGCTTCATGGTGAAAGAGCCGGTGGCTTTTCGGGTCATGCCACACTTTATACAGGATCCCAAACTCCCATTTGCAAAGTGGAGTTTTCAACTGAGGCACCTGAGCAGTGGACAATCTAATCCACCCACTATAGAGACACGGGTGAATTTTTCACCGAAACTGCAAGACTTCAGACAAAACAGCACGTACTCTTCCCTGATTCTTATGTCGTTGCCTCTTCCTTTTTATCGTAAGACGAAGAAATGGAACTGTGCCCCCCTCCCTTACAGATTGAATGAAATCAGAGGTTTTTAAGTCCATCCTTGGATAGCTGCATGTGATTTGTAAACTACTTTTCACAGGAAAGTTGTCACTAAGAGGATGTGCTAGTAACGGCTTAGCAAGATGAAAATGGGGGTCTTAGGAGATCAGGCAGTGCCTTAAGGGTATAGGAAGTGGGCTGGGGGCAAGGGCCCCTGGGAGATGAAGAAGACACTCCAGCCACCTTGAGTTAATGCGACTTTCAGGGAGAACAATTCACCTACAAACATTCTCTGCTAGTTTGAGTGGAAATACAAGCATTTTACATCAAACAAATAGGCTTTTTGCCAATACAGTAAAGCTTAGCTTACTGAATACTTCTTCATACAAAGAGCCAGCATTCGTCAAGCTCCTGGTGTATTCTGGACACTATACTTCATACACTGACACAAATCAGAGCATTTCAAAATGAGACAGGGTTCAGCCTGCCCTTGAGAAGAAAAAGTACATATGCAGCTAAAGCCAGGCCAGGAGCACCTGTTCTCTTTGTGGGGCCTGGGGCAAACAAAGAAAGCCCCACACAATTACTTTAAAATGTTAATAAAAGGCCGGGCGTGGTGGCTCACGCCTGTAATCCTAGCACTCTGGGAGGCCGAGGCGGGCGGATCCTTCTGAGCTCAGGAGTTCGAGACCAGCCTGAGCAAGAGTGAGACCCCGTCTCTACCAAAAATAGAAAGAAATTAATTGGACAGCTAAAAATATATAGAAAAAATTAGCCGGGCATGGTGGCACATGCCTGTAGTCCCAGCTACTTGGGAGGCTGAGGCAGAAGGATTGCTTGAGCCCAGGAGTTTGAGGTTGCTGTGAGCTAGGCTGATGCCACAACACTCGCCCCAGGTGAGAGAGTGAGACTCTGTCTCAAAAAAAAATAAAAAAAATAAAAAAAATAAAATGTTAATAAAGCTAGCAAACTATCTGTCATCCTCCTATGACAAAGGTAGCTTTATAACAGCGTGCAAGGCCAGGTACAATTTAGAATTCTCAGAGCCCTCAGGGCTATGGGCCAGAAGAGAAAGAGCAGCCCTGGCAATGGACAGACCCCTTCCCTCCCCACCCCAGCTCCCTCCCTCCTAAGAGGACCTCTTGGACACACATGTGGACTCCCCACCCCGACCCGGCCCACATTTCCAAGCTCTTCCACAACCCCAGCAAATAGCTGCCCCTTTGTGCACTCCACAGAAATCAGGTCTGCCTGCCCTTCTAGGGTTCAGGCCGTAGACGGAGGCTTGCAGCTCTTTGGGCAGGGAATTCCATCTGGGTCTTGGGGGTAGTTAGCCCCCTTAGATCTACAGAATCCTAGCCCAGTTGGGAGGGCACAGCCTGCTGAAGGCTAGAAATGGCCCTCTAAACCCAAGGGCTAAGTACAAGGGGACTCCTTCATCCAGGTCTGAAGGCAGTATTGGCTAAAAACCTCTATTTTATACTAACTAGATCCACTTTTCTTTCCTTGAAGCCTTCTGGGAGGGTGACGCCTTATACTAAAGATGAATAGACAGATGGTATAAGAGAGGATCCCTGCCTGGAAGGGATGAGAGAAAAAAGTTGTAATACTTGCAGTTATTTAGGAAAAAAAAAAAATCAACAGCTAATATCACAGTCTAAAAGGAAAAGGTACTGAGGTATTCCTCAAACAGCAAATGGATTGAACAGTGTTCTAGAAATTCCTAAAGGTGGGATCCTGGCCTTATGGCATAAATTGGGCGAACCTTTTAAGGTTTACTGTTTACTGTTTTCTTTCTGTTTTTGAAAGTAGGTGGGTCCTACCTAGAGCTTTGCAGAGAGACCAAAGGAGCCGTATGAAAACTGGGCGGCAGAATCAAACTCCAGGAGGGGCCTGAGTCCGGCTGGGCAGGGGAGCTTTAGGTCCTCTGCAAACAGACAGGCCTCGCCAAAGGGACCCATGGGAGGCAGGCGTAAGGGGTCACGGAGTCCGGAGAGTTGCTACTAGCATGGGCGTCGCCCCTACAACTGACCTGGTATCGCTTTGCCTTTTCTCAGTCAGGGCAAATTTGTCACTTTTCTGGGCCTCTATTTTTAATTCTGTAGAATGGGGACATCACCTGCCCATATCACAGGTGGAGATGCCCATAAGAACCCAGTACGGTCCAGCACATGGTTAGCGCTCAACGTACTTCATCTAGAACTGAAAGCTCGCGGGTCAGAGCAAGAGCTGAACCCAAGACGTGACACTGGGCTCCAGGCGCGGCGCGGACAGGGAGAGCGGAGGGCTTGGGAGGGGAACTCCTGCATCGCGGGGGTCAGGAGACGCAGCCACTCACCCAGCAGCAGCAGCTTGAGCTCGCGGCGCGCGTCCTTCTTGTCCCTGCGAAGCTGCCGCTCGATCTCCGCGCTGATGCGCTGCGACTCCTTCTCCTCCGCCGACAGACAGCAGCAGCCGGCCATGGTGCGCTCCGCACCCGACGGGGCGATGCGGCCCGCGCGCCCAGATACTCCGCCCGGCCTGTACGCGGCGGGCACTGGGGTTTGGAGAGAAACGACGGGGGCGGATCTGAGGTTCAGAGTAAGAAGCCTGGACCTCCGGGGTTCACTCCCCCTCGAGGGTCGGCTCTGAGGCTTGGGCGAATCCCGAGAGCTGGGATCGCTCAAGTGCACCCCGGATCCGGGCTCGCCCAGCCCCACACTCGCTCCGGGGAGGAGGAGGGCGAGCTAAGAGGTTGGGAGCGTTGCTGGCCCCAGGAAGATGCGTGCGACTCTCTCTTGGCACAAAAGCCGACGGCCAGCCAGGGGGGCGCAGACAGCGCGTAGAAAGTTGGGTCGTCGGTGCCCGGGGGAGAGTAGAATCCCCAGGGCCTGGGGTGTCCCAGGCGGGCTGCAGGCGCGGCGTGGGTTGGAGGCAAAGGACCTGGCTAGCCCTTGCCTGGAAAGTTCCGAAAACCTCAGCAATGACCGCAGACTAAGACCGAGTGGAAGGGTTTCTGCTGGCGCCTGTGGCTCTAAGTGGCAGGCGGAGGCGGAGCGTCTCGAACCTGCAGCCCTGGCGTCTGCCCGAGTTGGGCACTCCAAGCCGATGGAGCTTGGGAGCCAAAGGGAGCGAGCAGGTAAGTGGGGGCGCGGAACCGGGGGCCCTCAAGTCTCCGCGAACGGCCCCCCAGCTGCCTCGCTGGCCACGGCGTCCCGGCGCGGGGAGGGCAGCCTGCCGAGATTGCTGCAACCTGCGCACTCTGGCCGCCAAGTCCTTCTCCCGCCAGATCCGGGTTCTGACAGGTGAGTGAGTTTTGCCAACTCACAGCCTGGTGGAGGCGGCGGCAGCGGACTGAAAGAGGAGTGAGGCTGAGCCAAGCGTCGGCCGCGGGACACAGAGCTCCAGGGGCGAGGCCGAGGTCTCTGCTCCGATCTCGAGTTGAGACTTGCACACCAGCCCTCGCACTACACGGACCCGGGTTTCCTAGACCGGCTCCTTCCGCTTCCCGGACGCCCAGCCCAGCTCGGGCTTGGCCAAAGCCCTGGGTCAGCTCGGAGGGCTGGGCCCGAGAGGAGCCGCCGCTGGGTTCAGTTATAAAAAGTGCAAGAGCGGAGGGTAAACAGCACTTCCTTCCCAGCCCTTCCTACGCCTCCGGGGCAGGGGAGGTGGGGAAGCAGGGAATGGAAAGTGGCTGGATGCTTTGCATCTTATGGTGGGAAAGAATTCTGCTTTGTAGAAAGAGCTGACGCGTTCCCGGTCGCACCTGTCAAGTTCCCTGCCCCAGCCCTGAAGCCTGACAGCCGCCTTGCCATTGTGTCTGCGCCGGCACCTTGGCCTGGCTCCTGGGACGTCGGGGTCATGTTTGAGCGGCATTAATAAAAACTTAAAAATTAAAAAGCGCCTCTTCGTATTCAAGTAGCACGAGAGAATGCAGATTACATCGAACTTTTGTCTGTGTAAATTTTGATGCACTAAAGGGGAGATGCAGAAAAGGGAAGGTGGCCAGAGAGGACCCTGTAGGCCACAGCAATAAATGTTCTTTTCCTTCTCTTCAAATCTGCTTGTGCCATGTAAACACTTTATGGTGTGAGGCAATTAGCTAATGCTTCCTCTAGTAAGAGCAGCCTTAAGTGCCTTTCATATGAATAGCATATATTTTATCAATTCAAACTGGTGAGCACATTGAGTGGAGTGGTATGTGTCATTATATAAAGAACTTGGCATTGTGATGCTATCTGCCTGCAGGGTCTTATTATTTATTTTACAGTTTAAGAAATGTAGACAAATTGGGCATTACAAATGAATGTGCATGCATTCTTAAATGCATGATTCTTTTAGTTTCTTTGCAGGCATAAATTAACAGTAACAGTGACCTCTACAGGAAAACCCCTGGACATTTATAATTTGATCCTTGGCCATTTAATCATTTGTTGTCCCTCATAGCTCTTACAGATGAATCTGCAATTAGAGAATAAGACCCCTTGGCTTCTCAAAATAATGAAAGGGTGCATGATAATTATTAGTATTTTTAAATGATTAAAACTAAGGCAAATTTGAACCCTAAGTTAACTGGAATAACTGACCTGCTAGGTCTAAAGCTGCTAAAATTTCAAGAGTTATGGAACATATCGATTATGGCAAATCTGCACAACTTTCCTGGGGTGATCAACTTGGCAATATGTATCTGAAGCCTTAGACATGTCCATCCCCTTTAACCAAACCAGTAATTCCTCCCTGAAGAAAGAATCGCAAAGAAGCCTCATGATTTATATGCAAAGGTTTTGTATCCAATGACAACAAAAATTCAAAACAACCTACATGTCCAACAACAGGGAATAGGTCAAATCAATTATAGTTTATCCATACAATGAAATTATGTAGCCATTAAATATGTGAATATGTGAGTAACAAATATGTGAACAACAACGAAAGATTTGGGGAAAATCCTCAAAATATATTGAGTGAAAAAGGCAAGATACAAAAATATAAACATTATGCTACAAATCTGACTGTGAGAATACACATGTATTTTTAAGAGACTAAAGGAACATGCATCAAAAAAGGCAGGTTGCTCTGATTCACAGCTGTTCGGTTGATTTTAATTGTCTGCTAGAAAATTATTTGGGGCAACTTGCATAAAGTTATTTAGGCCCCACTTTC
>RJWJ010021446.1:7456-27936 GCA_004363605.1 Indri indri
CCTGCACACCTGCATCCCCTGCACACTTACACACCTGCACACCTACACCCCTGTATCCCTGCACACCTGCATCTCCCGCACACCCGCACCCCTGCATCCCTGCACAGCTGCACCCCTACACAGCTGCACCCCTGCACACTTGCACCCCTGCGCACCTGCACCCCTGCACACCTGCATCTCTTGCACACCTGCATCCCTGTACCCCTGCACAGCTGCACCCCTGCACACCTGCATCCCCTGCACACCTGCACACAGCTGCACACCTCCATCCCCTGCACACCTGCATCTCCTGCACACCTGCACCCCTGAATACCTGTACACCTGCACACCTGCATCTCCTACACACAGCTGGGGCAACGTGGGGCAGGGGAGAACATAAAAGAGAATTCTGTATTCTCCCTAGTAGGAGAGGTTGCCAGGATATATTATTAAATTAAAATAAAATCACAAGGAATAGAATGGTGCCCTGAAAGTATTTCTTTTTTTGGTAGAAATGGAAAAATGGAAGAAAACAAATGAAACAATAAATCAAAAGTGAATTAAAAAGGGGAACGGAGAATGTGGAAGGAAGAAGAGAGAAACTCTCCAAGTATACCTTATTTTGTAGATTAGATTTTGAAACCATATAAATTTTTAAATAATTCTTAAAGATTGAATAAAAAAGAAAATAAAACCATGAAAGTTTGAAAACACCCTGAAATAGACTATATTTCAAGTTGGTGGCATCTACACACAGGAAGAAATAATTACTATGTTCAACTTCAAATATGGTATCTCAACTCTGTCCCCCAAGAGGGACAAGAGGCCTACATTCAGATGTTGTGCTGTTGGAAGTGACATCAGTATTTTTGAAATTTTCTTATGTATTCATTGCATTTATGCCACTGATGTCAAAATTTCAAGCATCATAGAAAACAGATGCAAATGTAACACCCAAGAAGTTAAGAAAACGCCCAGCAGTCTTAAATCTGAATTGGAAATATCAGTATAAACTAATAGTTTATCTCTCTTTTTTAAGAAATGTCTTATCTGTATTTCCTAACTCAGTCTAGTAAAAACGCCCAGAAACTTGACAGTCCAGAGCAGGGAGTACCCTCACACCTGGGTTGTGTTCTCTACGCACAATTTTCTGCTAATAATAATAAGGGTTTTCCGAAAAATGGAGGTTTCGGGCAGGACCATGCGGGGCAAGCCTGGGGGGTCGGCTGCACCACAGACTGAGCAAGTTACCAGCAGTCACTGCGGTCCTGTCCGCAGACACGGGGCAAAGGGGACAATCTGAGCGTCGGAAAGAGTGTGACTGGGACCTGTGACCTCATGGGACATTCAAAAGTAAAAGAAAACTCCACCATCCTTGGCGGTTGCTAAGGTAACCACTCATTCCTCTGAAAATTAAATGGGGAGGGAAGAATCAAAATGTACTTTCCTTCTCCTGTACAAAGTATATTTAATGATTACTAGTTAATTAGAAAGTTTTTTTATAGAATACGCCGGCTCATAAATCAGAAAGGATGATACGATTACAAAATCATCATTTTGCACCCACCAGTGAGCTGGTGGACCCCGGCACACTGGTCAGTGTCCCCACGCACAGGGAGGCGTTGGCGGAGGATGTTGCGGCAGGCAGTCAGGCTGACCACACGCGCCCCTCCGTGCTGACCCCGCTACGACAGCCACACCCGCCTTCACAGGCCTCCCGACAGGCGGGAAGGAAAGTGCACAGGCCCACAAAACCGAACCGCAATCCCACTGGGTCTTTAGAGCTGACGTCTGTTTGCTGGAAATCGGCAAATACGCACAAAAAGAAAGTGACCAGCCAAATTGAGATATTCTCAGGTAAAATGAGCTGATACATCAGCAATAAGCTTAAAAAGCCTCTGTGCAAAGAAAAAGAGAGGAGGGACTGTCACCGATGAAACGGAATTCCAGAGATACCGCCACCAAATGCACCTGCCAACCGATCTCGAGTCACACGAATCAAATATGAAAAGGCGCTTTTGCGAAAACTGAGGACATTTGGACATGGTCAAGTGAGCTTAATCAGTCACCTGATGTCGTTATTGCAGCAAATGACAGAGTCAGGACTCAAACCTGGGCCGCGAAGCCGGGTCATGTGTGTGTAATGATACCATGGCTTTCTCCCTGGGTGCAAAGTAGGTTCAATGCGGGAAACAGACTCGGAGCAGCCGTGGTGGACAGGGACTGACGTAGCCACCTGCAGCACCGTGTGACGAATGGTCACAGGACCTGCACGTCTTTGACGGAGAAGCCGTGCCACTCGAGATTGGTGGCCAGTCTTCCCGTGGGACCCGCCCTGCGGGATCATTTGAAGCTTAGAGAGGCTCTAAGAGCCCCAGACCCAGAGACATCGCTCTAGGACGCAGAAGCCACGCAGAGCCGACTTTTCCTCTGGACGCGGAATAATCCTCATAATGAGGATGAAAACACAGAGCTCATTTCCACGGGCAATTAGAAAGAGCCGCTCTCTCCATGGCAGCGGGCACTGCCTGGTTTCTCTCGAAGGGCTCCTCCTGCTCGGTGTCTCTACGACATCCGCTCAGGGCGCGGCAGGCAGAGCAGGGACCCCGAGGAGAGCGGAGAGTGAGGGTGGGCAGAATCTTCTCACCCGCGAGGCGCAGCTCGCGGCCTGCGGCTGGGGTCCGGCGGGAGTGGGAGGCGGGTGTCTCGCAGCGGCGTGCCTGGCACCGCTGCAGCCAGCGAGGGAAAGGCCCTTTCGCGAGAGTGGCTAAGAGCACTGAATGCGGCGGTCGCCCGAGCAGGATAGAACTGCAGGCTGCAGTCAAAAGGACACTTTTTTTCCCACGGAGGCAAATATTTCCTGTTCAATAGCAACACGAGCTCAGGCCCAGACGGTGCCGGGTGGGAATGTAAGATTTGGCGAGAATTCCTTTCTCCGGCCTTCTGAAACGAAGGCAGGCTCTCTAGGCTATCGCGCGGCTCTTTCTGGGAACAACGGGCGGCTGGTCACACGGTTCAGGGCAGCTGCTGCCCGGGGATGGGGAGCTGGGGCCAGGCCCCGCTGCTGGCTCCTCGTGTCTGGAGGCCGCTGGCGCCCAGGGAATGCAGCTGGGTCCTGGGATTGGGCCTAGCAGGGGAGGGTGTGTCCCGCAGTGAGCAGCCTGAGTGACTGGGTTTGTTGCGGAATGGGGAGGCGACACAGAGGACAAACCCAGGCCCAAGAATCTCCCCCAGGGCTGCAGAATGACCAGCCGTGGACCCGCCTCCTCGGCCTGCATCTCCCGGGCACCTGCTGCCCCAGGGTGCTGTCTGCAGCCAGCCTGCCGCTCGGCTGTGAGATTTCATCTGTCTTTATTTAATATTTATGCAGGGAAGAGGGGTAGAGAGCTCCAGCCCTCTCCTCCCAGGACTGGAAGGATGAGAGAAGCCTGAAGCCCGTGCCGCTGCTGTTGGGTGAAGGGCCTTCCCACCGGAGGGCCGGATGCTGGCCTGGCTGCAGCCCGGCCTGGAGGAGTCACCCCACCTCCCGTCTGGAGCTGCAGACCGGGCCCCTGGGTCCCGCTGAGACCCCCGCCTGCCGATCAGACAGAGCTGCAGTCAGAGGGACGCCTCTCCTGCCCCTCCACGCCTGTGGCCACCTGGCACCCTGTCCCCTGCAGCCAGCTCCACACCAGGTGGCCACCGTCCTGGCCGGCCCTGCCTGCCCTGCCCTGCTTTCTTCCTCCCCGTCTCATGTCCCCGCGGGATTTCACTAAGTCTGGGCTACGGGCCAGGCGTGTCCCAGACCCCAGGGACGAGGGCCTCAGACGTCTTCCTCACGAGTCCCCGCGTGTCTAGGAAAGGGCTCTCCCCCTCCCCCACAGCCATTTCAGTGTGAGACCCGACAGACCTGCCGTTTCCACCCGACAGTCCCTTCCACATCCCCATTCCGGCCTGGGCAGTGGGGGCGTGAAGCCACTCTGCGGGGAAACAAGGCGCAGAACATTGCAGGTGACATTCACCCACAGGGGCAAAGGCTGGCAGCAGGGAGGGGTCCCTGTACTCTCAGAAGGTCAGGAAGGGCTCCCAGGAGAGGTCACCCTCGAGCAGAGCTGCAGAGCTATTTGGAGCACATCGGGTGAAAGGCACGGAGGACACGAGGCCTCCAGACACCCTGAGTTCAAATCCCGCCCATCTCTGGAAAGAGCAGACTCCCACGGGCGCCTGTGCAAGCTGCTTCCTTTAGAGAGACCATCTTAACCAAGAAGCGTTCAGGGAGAAGGTCTTACTCTTTAAAATCGTCACAGCCACCAACCACCACCCAGCACAGTTGCCATGTGTGCCACAGACTAGGGTGTGGGGCCAAGCGCCTTCCCCAGGTCCCGCGTCCCCTGCAGAGCGCCCCCTGCGGGAGCCCTGCAAACAGCACCTCCGCCCCGCCTCAAGCACCTGCAAAGCTCACATCTCAGATGCTTGGACCTGGCACATCTTTTATTGCCTTGTGAGTCACTCGGGAAAACAAACACGCACTAATTCATCCCCGCCATTAACAAATCCATGCAAATTAAATATGATTTTAATCTGTCACGAGGCCAAAGGACTAAAACGTTGATAATATTAAAAGGGCCGTGGGGTATTGGGACTGTCATTTCTTGGTGGGAGCACACACTGGAAAATGTTTTGGGGGAGCAATTTGATGGCGCACAGCCCCGTATACACAGTGTGAGCCATTCCACCTTGAAGACTGCATCCTATGCAAATACAAAGCACTCAGAGATTAATGCATTCGCATGTTTGCAGCAATGCTGTTTTTAACAGAAAAAAAAAAAACGGAAAAAGAAAAATGGATTATGAAAATGGCTGAATGTGGAAGCGGTATTATGGGGCCGTGAAAGAGATGAAAGCCGATGTATTTGCAGTGGCCCGTGGGTAGGTCTGGCTCCTGCAGAAAATGAAAGCCAGACAGTAAAATGCTTTTGTTTGGAGACCACTTCATTTCTTTCAAAGTGTGTGCGCGAGCACCCGCATTAATATGTGAATAGAAGGAAAGACGCGTGCCTACTTGTTAACAATAATTACTCCAGGGATGTGCATGGACAAGAGTGTGAATTTCGGTATTTTCTGCATGTTTTTAAATCAAGTGTTACTTCTTTTATGATTAAAAAAGACCTGAAAAAAATCCATGCTGAGGTAAACACTGTCAGCTGGTTTGGAAAACCAAGTAAATGAGTAGTTTGTCTTTATCTAATTTGCTTAAAATGTGAGCGACGTGAGAAACAGCGCACTTCCATTGCACATTCTGCGGCTGGGACTGCTGAGAGCGCTTTTCACATATTAAATCACTTAATCCTCAGAGCAGCTGTATGAGGTACACGGTGTAACGGTCCCCACTTTAAAAATGGGAAAATGGAGGCACGGAAAGGGCTAGAAGCTTCCCCAAAGCTCATAAGAGGCGCAGCGGGGATTCGAAATCGGGCGGTGGGCTCTAGAGGCAAGCTCTGAAACCCCACCCCACAGGGCACTTTCCAGAGCTCCGACTTCTCCCAGCTCCTGGCCCCTCCGCAGCCTCCCTCCCAGGTGGAACAGGCCTCCTCTGTCCACGGGTCTCTCCCTCTCAGAACTCACTACCGATACTCTTGGAGGGCTGGGGAGCCCAGGCCCCGCCTCCCTCTGGGTGTGAGCAGAAGGGCCGGGTAGGCTGAGCCTCTCGACACAGCGCAGTGACTGTGCGGTACGGGCCCCGGCCACTCGTGTTGGTGGCAAGCTGCAGCCCTATGGCCGGCTGTCTTTGACCTTAACTGAAGACGGCCAGCCCCGTGATGGGCCTTGGGGACCCTTCCATGCAGCCGCAGGACCGCAACAGCACAGCCCCCAGCCAGGCCCCCAAGAGCCCTAAGGACAGGGTGTCCTCCCGGGGAGGTTGGACAGAAACCCACCGTTCTCGGGGTGTGTCTGCTGGAGCCCACACCTGCCAGCTCAGCTCTGTGTCCAGGAGCCCCAAAATGGGCCCTAGAGGGGTGTTATTGAGCCCAACTGCACGGCTCTGCTGTAGGCAGGCAGGGCATGACCCGAGCCCACTGCCCAGCCTTGCTGCCTGGGGTCCAGGGGGACCATTCGCTGAGATCTGGTGATAAGGTGAATTGTGCCTCCCTTGAAACAGTGAGAGCCCTTCCATTATTATGTTTCCAGAGAAAACTGAAAATCCAAATTGAAATCTTCTTTCTCTTGTAATTACAGCCCAGCTTCTGATTCTGCCCTCGTGGCCCAGGGTGCTCGCTGGGCACCGGCTTCCTTCCTCCCAGAAGGGCACGGCTCTGTGGCACCCCGTGGGTCCATGTGTCCTGTTTCAGGGCATCGACCTCTCAGGTTGGGACACATCACCAGAGCCAGCCCCTGGAGCAGCAGCGATCCCAAGAGCCGTGGGGTTCCCAGGTCCCTACCCCCAGCCAGAGCCCAGAGACACTGCTATGGCTGGGGACCTTCATTCCTCAGGGCCCAGGGCCACCTGGACCCGGGGAGGAAGCCGCTCACCCCAGCGGCCCAGGGGCCCAGCGAAGGCCTCTCTGCGGAGGAGCTGCTGTGCCGCGGAGCCTGCCTGACGGCCAAACCCTCCTCTGTCCTCCCTCCCTCCAGCCGGGCAGCGTCCCCATGTCGCCGTCCCTCCTGACACCTCCCTCCCTGGAGCTGACTCAGTTAAGGGCTTGAAAATAGTAATCCTCTTCTTAGGCGACTCTAATCTCTCTTCACTGTAGGTCAGGTACGCTGAGCGCTGGAGTCCATGCGCTCCTCCCTCCTCCCTCCTCCCTCCTCCCTCCTCACCCCCTCCCTCCTCTTCCTCCCTCTCCTGTCCAGCTGTTGGGTTTTCCAACATTCGCGCCTGGTTCCGCCTCGGGGCTGAGCGTTTGGACGTCGGAGGCTCCGGGCTGGCCACACTCCTTCCCTGCAGCTCTGCTCACCTGCGCCCGCGAGCACAGCAGGTGCACCTGGAGGTCCCTCCTGCTCGCCGGGCCCCCACATGTCCCGAGCGTGCTCTGTCGCTCAGGGGACACTGCTCCCGCTCCCTGAGACAGAGGCTGGAAGGTCACCTGGTGGAGGCCGGGGCGCAATAAGTGGATCTCAAAACCACCACGTCCTCAGTAACTGGCAGGTGTCCCGGTCGCCCGAGGGCTCCAGCCTCAGCACCGACCCCCCGCGTGGGCACCGTGTCTCCGTCTGCTGCGTGCTTGTTCCCTGGAGGGCTGTGACCCACGACGCAGGCTCCAGTCTGGAGTCGCCAGGCTCCTCTGGGCGGGCCGCGCTCCTCGTCTGGCGACCCCTAACGCAGTGCCTCGGCCCGCAGGGGCAGGACTGTGGCTCTGCCTTTCCTCTGCCCCGTGTCTAGGCCGGTCCGTGAAACGGCAAACGCCCTCCTCAGCAAGGCCTCGTCGTCTTCCAGCGCCATTCGTGGGTTTAATTTTCCTTTGCTTTCTCGCTATTGGTCCTCCCTCCAAAAGGAGTAAATTGTCACTTAGGGGGAGCGCACAGGTGAGAAGGGGGAGGGGGAAGAGAGTGGATAGGATGGGAGGGCAGGGGCGGAGCGGCAGGCTGGCGAAGGCACCCCGCAACACCTGGGGCTCCCGGCCCTGGGCCCTCCCGGGCTGGCCTCCCGGGGCCCTCTGCGCCCGGCTCCCTGGAGCACGCTCTGCCCCTGGAAAGGAGACCCCACCCTGCCTTTTTCCAGATGGTCCCTTTATTTGGACACATGTCCTTGGTCCTACTTGAGGACTCACCAGTTCAGGGGACAGTGTTTATGTTGTGATTCTGGCTTACAGCTTCTATTTCTCATTTGGATTTTAACTCAGAGGGAGAGGGGTGCGCTTAACCCCCGTTTCTCCCCCAGACCCCAACACACGCACGGCTCCCTCTGTGTGTCTCCCATTTTGGCCTCAAGGGAAGAATTCCTACAGCGCAGTTACGAAGTCTTTGAGAGCCTGAGGCCCCGCCGGGGTCCTTCTGGCCACTGACAACACGGGGTGTTCTTGGGCACGTCCCGTCCCCTCGGGCCTCAGCCTTCCCATCTGTAAAGTGACGGTTTGGACCAGGCTCACTGAGGCTCCATCTGCTGGGGAGGGGTCCCCTGGGGCAGGACAGATGGCGGCCCAGCCTCTGCCCGTCGCTGCCAGCACCGGGGCTCACCTCCCCGGGAGGCCACTTGATCCGTGGTTAACAGCTCTTGTCAGAAAGCTGTGCTCAAATTCAGCCGGAAGTCTGCCTCACTGTCGCTCGCCCAGCGCCTCTGGAGCCGCCCACCAGGGGCGTGGAAGGAAGTCCCCTCTTGCCCAGGAGAGGCGCTGAGAGGAGGGGTGGGGGGCAGCTCTGCGCTCGCCAACAGCCTGGCGCCCCCGGTCCGACCATACGCTGCTTGTTCCCAGCGTGGGTGCGGCGCTGGTCACTCTGCACGGGACGCGTTCCTGGTGGTCAGTGCGCACTGGAGGGAAGAGTGACCCCAGACGTGGCCGTGATTGTGTGGACGGTGGACGGGTCCTGCCCTTCCCTGGGCTGCCCCTCTGCAGGGGCTGGGGTCCCTCGTCCCGCACACTTGCGGCTGAGCTTTGTTTTAAACCGTGGGGTGAGCAGGACTTCACTTCCGACCCTGCTGAATGCCACCTCGCCCGCTCCGTGCATTGCTCCAGCCTGTCGGGAGGCTTTCATGTCCGCGCTGTTTCCTCCGCCACCTTGGCCTCAGAGCTTTGATCTGCAAACCTGACAGGCCCATTAGCCTTTATCAAGTCATGGACAGGAAGTCAGACCAGGACGGGCGTGGACGGGCGCGCCACTGAGACCTGCCTCCGCCTTGACATTGATCCGTGAGTCAATACACGCGGGAGCCGCAGTTCTGGCAGCTCTTACGCGGCCTGCCGGCTGCAGCCTCTTGTCCAGACTTCTCCATGCGGCCCGCGGTGATGGAGTGGGGCCTCCACACGGTGTCCCCGTGGCCTGGCCAGGGCCACCTGCTGGAAGTCGCAGGGTCCAGATGAACATGTCCTCCTGTGGTGCAGCCTCGTAAACGCTGCTGAGGTCTGACGTCGTCTTTGCCATCGCGTTCTACTTTGTCCTTGTCCCCTGTCGGCCAGCGGTGCTTCTTCACTGCCTTGTCGGCCTGGAACTCCCCAAGCCTCAGCTCCCTACTGGCCTTCTAAGGAACGTCCCCATGCATTCCGCGGGGCGTTGCCCATGGCTGCACCTGGATCTCGGGCCTTCTAGACGCCCTCGCTGTGGCTGCACACCTGCAGCAGGTGCGGGGGGCATCTGGGTGGAGCTTCCTCCTGTAATTCATCTCTGTCTCATCCTCTCTGAGTCTCAGGTGCAGCCCGTGGTAGTCACTCAGTAATGTTAAATAGCGGTAGACTGGCCACATCTTTCTGCATCTCACAGGGCGTAAAGCCACGGCTCGTGTGGCCAGTGTGGCGCTGCCTGGCCTTATGTGGTCTGTGAGTTAAGACTTCTTTTTTTTTTGACATTTTTAAATGGGTGGAAAAAATGTAAACTTACTATTTCATGATACATGACAATGACATGAAATTCAAATTTCAGAGTCTATAAATAAAGTCCCACTGGGAGCGCAGCCACGCCCTGTGCTGACCTGTCACCCACGCGCCCCCCACACGGCAACGGCTGCGCAGAGCAGTCGGGCGCATGCTGTGTGGTCCGCAAAGCCGAAGCTGTGTCCTCGCCGACCCTTTACGGAAACGGCGCTGGTCTCCCCTGGAGGGAAACGCCCCGCGAGGACAGAGGAAACATCCACAGGCTCAACTCATTCATCTATTCACGGAGTATTGATCGCAGCCGGTCTGCAAGGGCGGGCTGAGCGCTGGCAGTTCAGTGGGGAGATGGAAGACAAGGCCATGTCCTCGCGGACGCCAGGTTTGGTCGAGACAGAGCAAAGTAATCGTGGAGAGAAGGGAAACACTTCCGCTTGGTGGGGGCGGCCGGGGGAGGGGCCCAGCAGCGAGAGCGGTGGCAGATGGACGCAGCCCTGCTGGGCAGAGGGCCGGGCTCACGCCAAGGGGACGGCAGGTGAACTGGGACACCCCACGATCTGATCTGCGTCCTCAAGAAGTGGGCGGAGGCACACACAGGCATCGGGTGCCCCGTGAGGGACGAGGAGAGGGGCCGGTCGGGAAGGGACGCTCGTGTTTTACCAGTGGGGGCTCCCAAGTGCCGGGTCTTGGAGACTGGAAGTCACGTGCTTATTTCCTGACTTAAAAACAACCTGCCTCACTGCCCACGGCTCACCCGGCCTCCACGCACCTGCCTGTCTCCCCTCCCTCCTGCCACTGGTCGGACACGGCTGGCGCTGCCACAGGGGCTGCGGGCTCAGCAGAGACCCAGATACGCTCCTCACCCCAACGGGGGTTCACTCTGAGAGGGGAGGTGCCTGTGTACATGCACACGGCACACTCACTGCATGCTGGCATGCACACGCACACCCCGTGCACACTGGCACATGCACACACACTCACTGCATGCTGGCACACACGCACGCACACTCACGTGCACGCTGGCACACAGATGTATACTCACTGCGTGCTGGCACACTCACGTGCACGCTGGCACACTCACGTGCACGCTGGCACACGCACACACACTGCACGCTGGTACACGCACACACACTCACTGCATGCTGGTACACACACATGCATACTCCCCCCAGGGAGTCCCTTGACCCTCCGGCTTCCTGTCCCCAAGCCACCTTCTGGGGCTCCCCTGTCGCCCCATGAAGCAGCACGGCACTCTCGCCCCGGCCCTCTCCCTCAGGAAAGCTGCCACCTCCTGCTCACGCATTTCTGGTTCTGTCTTATCCGTCTCTCCCCGCGGCTCCAGGAGGACGGGAGGATTCGTGGCTCCATTTCTAGTGTCCAGAGCACAGAGCAGGCGCTCTGGAAGGATTATGGAATAAATAAATTGATGTAACCCTTGATTACAAGAATAACCAAGAGAAAAGGTTAACAGTCGTGCCTGCATGGTCTACCCACATGGTTAATACCCGCCACCCGTGTGGAGCCTGACCTACTTTAGGAGATCCGCCAGACACTGGGCATCTGCTTTCAAAGCACGTTACCGGAGACCCGGCCGCCGGGCCTGGCGCTCTGTGTCTCCTGCCCTGTTACCCTCTTTCATCGTCACGACTTGGCCTCCTGAGCCGGCTTGGCGGGTATAGGGCTCATCCCGTTAGCACCAAATCTTGCGTAGTCTGGAATCTCTGCCTCGTCGGGTCCTTAATGGAGGGTGTGCACATCCCCTAGGGTCACCCCAAACTTTCCACATGGCTCCCAGATCTGGCCATCACCTGCCCTGCCCTCACCGCCTCAGTGCCTGCAAGCCCAGCGGCGGAGGCTGGTTCTCCAGCGGCTCACGCCACTTCCGGCTTCTGGCTTCCCGTGTACTCGGTACACAAGTATTTACAGATCTTCCCTCTTCAACTGAAGAGCGTCTCTACCAGGTGCTCCATTCAAAACCACAGGCTTCGCTCACCACTGCTCCCCCCGACAGCAGGCCTGGCATCGGCAGGGCTCTCTGTCCCTTGCACACACTGGCCTCGTCTGGGGCTGTCACCTCATTCCCGGATAATCCAAATCCTTCCCAAATAAGGCCACAGCCAACCTCTCTCTGTTCTCATGGGCCCTGTGCCTGGCTTCTGCCCTGCTCCCTCCAAGGCAGGGTGTCCACCGCGCAGTCCCACAGAGAACCAGGGGACGCGGGGGCAGGGCTGGACACGCAGTTGACCTACAGAGAAGCACCTCCGGACCGGTGTGGTGAGGACCTCTGCACAAGTAGGAGAACCTGGACAATGTTATCAGAGTCCACTTTTTCAGAACTCTGCAAATCAAACAAACCCTGCAACAACCCAAGAAGCATATTTTTCTTTTTTTCAGGAAAAAAACGTCTGAATGTGAGTAATGACAGTGAGTTTTGCAGTGTTCTAACTTGCGCTGTTTTGATCTCCCCCTCCCCAGCTCCGTGGTGGCTTTGACAGCCACCAGCCTCACAATCAGGGCGTGCTAGTCAGGGATTTCCAGAGAAACAGAGACAATAGGGGATAGATACAGATACAGACGTATAGATATAATCTCTCTCCAGATATATAATATTAATATATGTAACTCAATCACACGTGCTAACTCCTTACAATGTCAAAATTGCTATTAAAAGGACTTCGATCACATAATTACAGACGCTGAGAAGCCCCAAGGTCTACAGGTGGCAGCTGCAGACCCAGGGCAGCCAGTGGCACGTTCTAGCCTGAAGCCATCAGGCTCAGGACTCAAGAAAATGCAATTTTTCAGTTCAAGTCCAAAGGCAGGAAAAGACCGAGGCCCCGGCTCAGCAGCCCTGCGGGAGCGGTTCCCCGTTGCTCAGGCTTTCTGCTCCACTCAGGTCTTTGGTGGCCTGGACAAATCCCCCCACATTGGGGGGGGCATCTGCAGCACTCAGGCCACCAACACAATGTGACTTGCACGCAGAGACACCTCACCGTCACTCCCTGGATAGTGTTTGACCAGCGTTGGCCACCCTGCGGCACAGTGGAGAGGACAGTGAGCGCGATCACCCCGCACCGTGAGATGAGCGGGCTCAGAGCCACAGCGGGGCGCGGACCCAGCCTCCAGGCAGCCGCGAGAGAGAACGGAATGAGCTCGGAGCTGCCCAGAGAGCCCGAACCTGGAGAATTTTCACCATTTGACCTGCCTGGTAGTTTACCAGAAGCCACCAAGGGACTCGCCCTCATCTGACCTGAAAAACAAGCCGCATGCCCAGTCTGTCTGTCAAAAACAGCCGTCAGCAATTGTTTAACAGCCTGGAGTCACTGATACCAGCGTAAGGAAACAAGAGACTGGTTAAACATCTTAAAAGGAAGATTGGGGGGCTGAGAGCCAAAGACAGCTTTGAAAAATTTTGAAATATTCGCAGAGACCTAGAAGCCCACACACGTGTGCAGGGCTGGACAGCGTTCGGGGCCTGACAAGAGCCCAGTCTCTCACCTTGACTGACCCCGGGCTCTGTGCAGCGTGAAGCCAAGGCCAGAATGCCTACGCCACACCCCAAAGGACACGCAGAGCCCCCGCAGAGGCAGGGGGACACGGCAGATGAAAGCCCTTAGGGATATCTATGGGAACAACAGCGTAACCAAGCAGAGACTTCCCTGGCCACACACAGCAGAGAACACGAACCCCACAGGACCAGTTCAGGCCACTAGACAGACAGTGGGAAAAAAAGCCAGCGCTGGGGACTGGGGGGTCCTCTGGCTTCTGGCATTGTTACATTGTATTATTTAAACTGTATAATTTTAAGCAAAACCTTATGAGACACAGAGAAACAGGAAAGCGAGGTCAATACTGGGGGAAAAGGCAGGGAATAGCAGCCGTCCCCACGGGCCCGACATGGCGCTTACCAGCCTGAGACTTTACACCCGCTATGGTGACAAACCAGACGTGGACCAAATCCTCATGAGCGTAGGTGCAAAAACCCTCGACAAATACTGGCAACATACAAAATCCAGCAACATGCGAAAGGATTGTTTACCACAGCCAAGTGGGCCTTCCCTGCCGGGGAAACACCGGAGAGCCAATCAAGGTGATAGATACCGTATCAACGGCGAAAGGACGAAACAGCATGACAGCTCAGTGGATAAAGAAAAAGCGTTTCACAAATGCCAATGCGTTTTCACGATAAACACACTCAAGACACTATGGGTAGAAGGAAGTGTCCTCATCCCGATAAAAGTCGTCTATGAAAATCTCACAGCTGACACGATACCCAACAGTGTGCGGCTCCCTTCCCCTTAACGTCGGGCCGAGACCAGGATGTCCGCTCCCACCACTCCCGTTTGACGTTTCACGGAGGATCCAGCGATGGCAAGGAGGCAGGAGAAAGCAACTAAAGCATCCGGATTGGAATGGAAGAAGTGAAACCACCTCTATTCCCGGATAGCATGAGCTTGCATGTAGAAAACGCTGCAGAACCCACAAACACACACAAAACTGTTAAAGCTAATAAACAAGTTCAGCAAAGTTGCAGGGTAGATGGTAAATACACAAAAGTAAATTGTCTTCTATATACTTGAAATAAAACAAATTTTAAAATGTAAGTCCATTTACATACAATAGCATCAGGAAGAATAAAGTACTTAAGAATACATTTAACAAAGAAAGTACAACTTGCACACTGAGAACCACAAACATTGCTGAAAAAAAATTAAGGAAGATTTACATAAATGGAAAAAGACCCCATGGTTGTGGATCAGAAGATTTAATATTGTTAAGATGGCAACACTCCCAAAACTGATAACACAGGTTTTAAATAATGCCTATCAAACGCCCAAATGCCTTTTTGCAGAAACTTACAAGATAATCCTAAAATTCCTATGGATGTGCAAGGAGTTATAATAGTCAGAACAGTCCTGAAAAAGAAGAATGAAGTTGGAGGACTCGCATTTCCCACATCTGAAAGTTCCCACAATGCTACAGGAAGCCACGTCGTGGCCCCAGTATAGGGATAGACTTAGAGACCAGTGGAATCTACAGACACATAGATCCACTAGAATTTGATTTTGGACAAGTGCGCCAAGACCAGGGGAATCATAGTCATTTCAATAAATGATGCTTGAACAGACACAGAACGTGTAGAACAGGCAAATCCACAGACACAGAAAGTATCGATAGATCGGTGCTTCCAGAGTCGAGGGGCAGAGGGCACGGCTGCAGCGGGTGCGGGATTTCTTCCCCAGGCGATAAAAATGTTGTCGGATTACATGTGGTGATGGGGTGATTCAACTCTGCGAATATGCTCGGACCCACTGAATGACGCACTCAAAGGAGTGATTTCTTATAGTATGCGAGTTATAATTGAATTATGTCATAAATTACATTATAAAACTGAAACTACTAATAGATCATCATGATATAAATTATGTAAATAAAGTGTTGCATGTATGGTTGGGGAACTCGAAAAGAGATGTCACTGTGTCACAGCGAGGCTGTCCGGGGTCACCTCCTGTGACACCTATTACCACCTGGCGTGCCTTGTGCGGTAAAACCCACCACACTGGGATTCGGCGACTCCAGCTGTGGGAGCTGCGGGGTCTGCGGAGCCCAGGCGGGCAGCCACCTTGGTGTCCAGGACGCCAACTGCACAATTCTCATCCCGCCCAGACCCCGCTAAAGCATGGCGCCACCTGGTGGTGCCTGTCAGTTGTGGCTTAAATTTCAGTGGGGAGGATTCCGGACCTGCGGTGTTCGGTCAGGGCTCTCCAGAGAAACAAAAGCAGCAGGGTGTGTGTGTGTGTGTGTGTGTGTGTGATTTATTATAAAAAACCATCTCGCACAATTATGAGGCAGGACAGTTCTGAGACCCGCAGGGCGAGTTGGCAAGTGACTCAGAAGAGAGAGCGCAGTTTCGGCCTGAAGCTGGCAGGCTCCAGTCCCAGAAGAGCCAATGTTTCCGTCCCAGTGTGGAGGCAGGAAGAGGACCACGCCCCAGTCCAAAGGCAGCCGGGCAGGAGGTTCCCTCTGACCAGGTGGGTCAGCCATTCGTTCTAATGAGGCCTTCCACTGATTAGACGGGGCTCACCCATCGGTGGCCGCACCACCCTGGATGCTCCCACTCTCATCTGGAGGGGCCCACCCACTGGGGGGCACTCTGCTTTACTCAGCCTACCAATTCAAATGTCAACCTCACCCAAAAGCACCTCCAGAAACGTTGGAATATTTTTGGCCACATATCTGGGCAACCCTTGGCACAGTCAAGTTGACACATAAAATTAACCACACACGGTCATCCGGCTGGCACTGCCCGTGCACTGGCAGCATTCTGGAAATACCCTGGCTAGTGGGCGCACATCTCAGCTACTCAACCCAGGGAGGCCCAGAGAACCCCGGGGGTGTGCAGGGCCACCTCCTGCCCCCTCCTGGATGGGCTGCCAAGCATTTTACCACCTGGCTTGTCCACATCTGCATTTTTATGGAAGCCGAGAAACTCAGTTACTTCCACTGGAGAATGGAATCTGAGTGGGAGACGACAGCCAGTTTCCAATCCCATTTGTCTTGTGCTGTTATTGGGTTTGCTGTTGTGGAGTTCTACATATTTATTTGCATATTTGTTTGTATCTCTTTTCTCCCAGCATTTCAGTTCCATGGGGGCATGCTGCCATCCTCTCCCACCCCACACTATTATATTTCCTCTGCCTGGGGTCATGCATAACATCAGTAGGTGCTTAAAAATTTTTTCGGTAAATACAATAAACCAAATTATGTATGGATAATTTGCCTATAAATCATGTAAACTGCTTAGCTGCAGTTGAGGTTTTGATTCCTGTTGTAATCTGTGCATTAGCCACACCCTTCCTGCTTCCACTGTGCTCCAGACAGGAAGCCAGCGTGGGCGCAGAGCCAGTCCACAAACGCCACGGAGCCCGAGGCCTGCCCACAACGCCTGTGCCTTCCAGGGCTTGTTTCCTCCTGGTCCACTCTCCTCTTGGTTCTTAAATCTGAGAGAGTCCTCTGTTTTGACTCTCCCCAACCCAGCCTCAGTGGACCCACCTCACCCGGCAGGTAAGAACCGCCTGCCTGCAGGGGAAGACCGGCAGCCCCAGGGCAGCGAGCGTGGGAGGCTTCACTCTTCCCGGTGCCCCTCCCCTCTGCCCCTCCGCTCCAGCCCCTCCCCGCCACACTCCTATGTGAACTTGGGGATCCTCCCTCTGCACCCAGAACAGCACAGCTCTTCCCACGGCTGTCCCCAGCCTTGCGCCGCCCAACCTAGCAAGGTCTCGGCAGAGAAAGGGCAATTAATTTGACGGGATTCATTTATTTAGGAGATATTTAGGGTTATGATTAGTATTTTCCTATCACAGTTCTTTGGGGGTTCATTTCTATATTTCCCAATTTATTTACAATATTATGTTTATTTAGGAAACAATAAACACTATTTTTAAAATCAACAAAAGCCTCTCTGCTGCTTAAGAAACTTTGGAAACCAATTCAAAGGAGGCTGCTGGCTCCTGTGGCCGTGGCCCCTTCAGCGCGGGGACCTCCTTTCCTGACTTCTCCGCAGCCAGGCATGGCCCCTCGACGCCAGCTCCTTGGTGGGCAAGCACCTCCCAGCCGGCCTCTGCCGACACTTGTCAGGACAGAGCAGTGTCAGCCCCGCCACTCACGCCCAGGGGCTCTCCCCACAGCCTCTCAGTGACGCCTCCTGCTCTGGAAACTTCCTCCTTCTCATCTCTGCCTGCCTCCCTGTGCCCTGCACATTCCCCCGAGGACCTGTCTTCTCCAAAACCCTCCATTGATCCTTTTTCCATGAGAACACCCCAAATCCCCGCACCGCCCGAGGCCTCTGGATTTGGCCACGACACCTGTCCACCTCTTCTCTACCTGGTCCTGGGACCCAAATCCATCAAGGTCACGCACACCCTGGTGCCCTGGAGACCCTGCAGACGGGGGTATCTGCCAGGAACACTCCTCTTGTACTTTCCTGCCTGCAGATACATTGGCCGTTTTTAAGACCAAGCAGAAGGTCGAGTCTTCCACAAATATCTCCCATCCTCCTACCCGGACTCAATCCACTGGCACACCATGATTTTCGTCTGGCGTAACAGGCCTTCCGTTGGCCCCAGAGTGGCTGTTGCTGGGCCTGTTGTGCTGTGGCCCTGAGGGCACAGTCCCCTCTGGGCCCCTCGTGGCATCTGGCCCAGGCCTGGCACCCACCCATTTGGGCATCTCGGGGCAAGGGATGGTCAAAGGCTGCCCATCACTAGGCTCACGGGCAGCTGGCCATGTGACCCTGCACACCCTGCCTTCTTCCCTGCTACAGAAGGGCAAAGCAGAGGCCACAACCTCTGTGCCAGCCGCTAGCCGTGCTCCCGTGAAGCTTTCTAAGCCCCTGGTCCAGGCCCCACTGCAATGCCCCGCACTCCAGGCTGCACAGCCTCTGCGACTTGCTCAGAGGTTCCAGCCCCGACTTGCTCATCCCGCACAGCGCACTTCTGGGAACGGCAGAGGTGCTTAGCAAATGCGACCGATACAAAGGATTAATAATTTATGGCCGAAGATCGAGAATAATTGCCAACGAGAATTATATCCTAATAACGCAAATAGCTCCGAGTTCATCCTCAAGTTTCTCTCTTGACCTGATTCTCAGCAGGGGGAACATAAAATCAAAGGTTGGCCTATTTAGCGAGATGGTGGTGAACCGTGAAACTCCGACTGGCAGCCGGGGAGGGCCAATTACATAGATTAGAAATGCGTTTCCATCAGCCCGGGTGCCCAGCGGCTCCGGGGAGGCGGGAAGTGGAGTCCGCGAACCTTTGATGTCATGTGTCTTTGGGTGTTTCTCGGTGTTCCTCCGTCCGTGTGGGTGGCGTGTGGGTGGCTGTCCTTCTTTCTTGGAGAAGTTCAGTCTCCGTATTTTAATGCGGGCTTCTCCCTCTTTGGACGGAGAGTCCAGACGTCCCTGTCTGACAGCGGCACTCGAGACCCTTGGATGGGCTGGGAAAGTTGGCATCATTCCCTGTGTGGTGTGAAGTGCACGTGTCAGCCCTGCCACGTTGTCACAGAAATTCTCCAGGGGAGGCCACGGCTGGAGTCAGGCCTGTCTCTGGACAGGACGTAGGGACTCTGGACACGCGGTAACCACATTCCTCCCCACGTAGTGGCCTTGTCTCTCTCTCTCGTTCACACACCAGTCTCCGACTTCCCAGTCCCCTTCCCGGGACGGCCTCCGCACCGCGGCGTGGCAGCCTGCGCCAGGCCAGGGGCCCAAACCCGGCTCACTCCCCACACACTCTAGGCCCATTCACTGTGACAAGTAGTGACACGTGTTTGGGGCCAGAGTAAGTCAGGAATTCATGAATAAGCAACAATATACCAAGAACTGATCACTCTCCTCCAGCTGACGGGGGCGGGGGGTGGGGCGTCTGCAGAGTGGGATCTCTGGGCGCCGTGTCAGCATCTGAGTGCTTAAGCCAGGCCGGGGCCCCGTCCGCCACTCCGTGAAGTTTGCTCTGGAAGAGGGAGGAAGGAAGGGGATGGAGAGAAAGCCCCCTCCCCACCTCTTCGACTCCCAAAGCACCTTCGGGTGAGTGTCACCACCACTGGGATTTCTGAATACCTCAGAGGTTCTGGTTCTTGGCCTCACCTCTCAAGTTAGCTCCACAGATATTTGCCCCACATCCCTCTGTGCCCCCCGGAGCAGGCAGGGCAGGTGGCGGAGTGCTGCACCCACAGGATGGCTGGGTGACTGGGGCGAGGGCCACCAGGTTTGCAGTGGTTCGAACGTGCACCGCCTTTCCTTGGCCCCAGGTCCGTGCATGTCACTCTTGTCCCCAGGGGCACACTGGAGCAGAGACTCTGCCTCAGGCCACGTGTGTGTTGTTCCGTCCATGCTGGGCGCTCGGCAGGGAACTCAGGAAACGCATCATTCAGTCCTCTGAATGCATCATGTTTCACGTCTGCCCACTCACCACGCCTCAGTCCTGTCACCCTGCCGGGTGGGAGGACCTTGAGGGCACGGGTCACACCCAGGGGGATTTCCTGGACTGAAGAGCTTGGCAGGCTCTGCGCCCCTCCACCAGAGGTGGCGCGTCCCAGCAGGAGACACCCTCCCTGCTTCAGAGCTTCTGCTGGGACCCTCACTGTCGTTGGGTTGAACGAGAGGAACAGTCCTGGCATCGCTTAGCAGTTGAGGCTCTGTAGGTGGGCACCGCTTTTGTGCTAACCGCAGCATGGGAGAAACACTGAGAGATGCTGGTTCTGGGGGAAAGGTGTCCACAGACCTGGCCAGACGCACAGCAGGGTCATGGAGCAGCAGGGACAGTCCCCTTCGCCCCACCCTGCCTGCTTGGACAGCGACGCTTCCTTCCTCCTGGTCTGCATCCCACCGGATCTGCTCTCACCCCGTCCAAGCTGACCTTCTCTCCCCGCTGGCTTCCTCCCTACCTGTCCACACATCCAACACGCCATTTAGAAACAAAGGGAAACAGACCAAAACGCGTTCCCGTGTCCCTCCCTGGACACTGCCCCATCTCGCTGCTTCCAGTCGCTGGAAGCTTCTGGAAAGCAAAGTCTCTGCTTGACGTCCTGCTCCTCCCCTCCCACCCCACTCACCTCCGTGCTCAGTCCAGCACCTGCCCCACCGAGGGGCACAGCACTGCCCCCCTTCCTCCTTCCCGGGCCGCCACGCGTGGCGCTGGGTCCCTGTGGCCTCTTAGGGCTGCTTCCTTGAGCAACCTGCTAAATGTCGACTCCGCCCAAGATCTATGCTCGACCCTCCCCTTTTTCTGCTTGAAGGACCCCTTCCCCAGGGCCGTCATAGACCCGCTTCCAGGTGTGCGCATGGGGTCCCCAGCTGGGTCACTCCCCAGCCCTCGCAGCCCACTCTCCTGGGAGCAGCACCCCGTCCCCAAGCCCGGGCCCTGGGAGACACCTTTGCTGTCACGCACGCACCGCGCGTCCATCTCGGATCCGTCTTCCTGTCCTGACACCTCCGTGGCT
>RJWJ010021447.1:0-27862 GCA_004363605.1 Indri indri
TTATAAATAATAATATATAAAATGCTTCTGAATTTGATAAAAACTATAAAATTACGTATTCAAGAAACTTAACAAATCCAAAACACAAGAAACTTGAAATAATCACTGGCAGCACATTACAAACAAATTTCTCCAAATCAGCTATTTAAACATTTGGGGAAAAGATTTATTAGTTAAAAAGACAAAACCAAAACTAAAAGTAAAGATAATGGAAGAGTTCTCAGCAGAACAATGCAATGGAGAAGAGAGAAGAGCAGTGTCTTTAAAGTACTGTGAGAAAAAAGAAAATGTCAAACTAGTATTATATACTTAGTGAATATATCTTTTCAAAATTAAGATAAAATAAAGATTCTTTTACACACATGAAAGATAAAAATTCATCAACAGCAGACATCACTGGAAGATATGTTAAAGAAAGAACATCAGAAATTGTAACTAAATTGTTAGTAATTTAAAAAAATAATTTTTATTGTACAATCTATTAAAAATATGATTATCTCTTTAAACAAATACAATATATTAGACATTGAAATATATTAATACATAAAATATGACAACAGCAACAAACTCAACAGAGAAAAATGGAAGTACACTGTTGTAAGATTTTTACACTATATGTGAAGTTTTATAACATCATTCAAAAGTAAAAATGTTATGAATTGAAAATGTATTCTCAAAATCCCAAGGCAACCACTAAAATACCAAGACAAAAGACAAATGGGACAAATGAAAAACAAATAGCAAGATGATATACTGAAGCCTAATTATATCAATAATCACATCACCTGTAAACACATTACCTGAAATACAAGGCAGAGATTGTCATAATGAGTTAAAAAGAAACAGGAACCAAGTATATGGTGCCCACAAGAATTGCATTTTAATAAAAAAAATATAAATATAAGATTAAAAATAAAGGATGGAAAAATACAGACTGTGTTATCACAAGTTAAAGCTAGAGGATCTAAATTAACATCAGTGAAAATAGATTTTAGAGCAAATAATATTATTAAGGATAAAGTGGGTTACTCCACAATGATAAAAGAGGCGATTCATAAACAGGGCATAAGAATCATAAACTTTTATTTACCAATAACAGATCAATAAAATATAGGAAGGAAAAAACTGAACTGAAAGGAGAAGATAAATCTTTATCGTCAAGAGACCTCTTCTTAATAATTAACAGGACAAATAGAAAATGTGGAGAACATTTTTACAATATTATCAATCTACTTGACCTAAATGACATTTATAGAATACCCAATAACAGCCAAGTGTGCCTTCCTTGTAAAGTGCAATGGAACATTCATCACAAAATCAAGTTACAATAAATTCTGAAATTTTGAGCCAAACAATATAAGTTATCTGACCAGAAATAGAATCAAACTAGAAATCAATAACACAAAGAAATCTGGACAAATTCTGAAATATTTGAAAACTAAATAATACCTATCTATATTACCTGATCAAAGAAGCTAAAGTGAAAATTTAAAATTATTGTGACCTGAGTGAAAATGAAAACCCAATATATCTGAATCTGTCGGATGTCACCAAAGCAACACCAAGGCATAAATTTATAGAAGTTGGTATTTGTATTCTTAAACAAGAAAGTTCTCAAATCATGACCTAATTTTCTGCCTTAAAATATTAGATAAAAGAAAGTAAATTAAACACAAATTAAGGAGAAGAATGATAATGACCAATGCAGAAATAAAATAGAAAACACAAAAACAATAGAAGTAAAGAAGCAAAAGATCAATATGTTTCATAAATTTGTGGCCTGATGATTAGGAAAAAGAAGTAAAATACTTAACTTGATCAAGTGTCCTCTATGTAATGAGGTGGTCAGTCAGCTTTTCTTGAGGAATTTCCGGATGTCTCTTGTATCCTCTTATCTCCCACCTCAGAGGGAGAGTTTTAGATAGTGAGGATGGGAAAGGTGGGCTCAGTGCCCTCAAAATTTAGTCTGAGGACATTCTCTTGATCCCCCGATTTAAACACCACCCCCTACATTGGCAACTTGGGTTTCTGAGTCCCAGAACAGTCTTGCTTCATTTCTCTGGAAACTATATTCCGGGTATTCTGTGGGATAAAGCTACATATCTAAAGGACCTTAAAAGACTTACAGACAATTGGCTATTTTCACACTCTCTGATGCTCGGCTACCTACTATAGTAGCTAGTGCATCTATTAATAATCCCTTAAAAAATGACGGGATCCTCAATGTGAATTACTTTGGTTTTCTTTCTTCTTCCTGTCTGTGATCGTGTAGGTTTTAAGTTCCCCCAATCAACGAATTGCTTACCATTCTTCCATTTCATATATTTCTACATGATTTCAGATGTCTCCCAATTTCCAAGAATATGGACTTTGTGATACATTCCTTTCTATGCATTACCTCTTGGCATAGTTTTGAGGTGTTTTTTTAAATAGTTCTGACAATTCCATTTGTAGAATTTCCCCCAATTTCATCCATTACATAGAATTATGTTCTTTCATTTCCTTTAATCCAAAATAATTTGACAGCCTTTTTTGCTCTTTCTTAACATTGTTTATTTATTTATTTATTTTTGAAAAATATAAGCTAGTTGTTTTGTAGAATCTTAACTTGAGTTTTCTAATGTTTCTTCATTATTAGATTCAGGTTATTTAGCAAGGGTACTACCTAAGCGATACTGTATTCTTTTCAGTGCATCACATTTCAAGGCACATGATGACAGATCCATTTTTGTTGAAATAAATTTGAGCTCTTAATTGAGGTGGTATCTGAGAGTTTCTCCACATTTCATTTGAATGTTATTTGATTAGGAAATAATGACCTTATTTTCCATCAAATTTTCACCCAGTAGTTTTAGCATTCATTGATGGCACTTGTCTGAATTATTACAAATATTATTGCATATTTTTAGTGAGATTCTGGAAACCAAGACTGGAATTGTTGTACTCAGTCTTATAGAAATAGCTAAATATATGTATGTATGTGTGTGTGCACATCAAGAGTGATAAGTTTACATTGATGTCTCTAAATTTTTAATTTATACTCCGAGGTTCTTTGCTGCCTTCCCTATCTGTCTCTCTCTTCTCACACTGTGAGAACCCTGTCTCTTAGCATCATACATTTGCTTATTTTCTACTTCTGCAATATTCACAAAGTCACCAGCATTGCTAAACCAATGCCACTAGAAACACAAACCTACTAATTAGGGTTTAAGATTTATTTGTAGTTATATTTGTCTTTAGTCCAAGATTACATAATCAATGTACTATAGACCTGCTTGGATTAATATCCTTTTTTCTCCTTTACTATTATTTTATTCACTTGAAATGCAAGTACATTCATTTGATTCTGTTTGTTTTCAAAATATACATGATTGTCTGATATTTTTAATTGAAAATAAAAGAATAAGATGATCATCACTTAATATATACTTTGAAATCCCTTTCTATATATGTGTATATATATATCATTATTTTAAAACATATTTATAGCCTAGATGATATTAACATAGTTAAATATGACAACTTTCCAAGATCAATTTTCATTATTCTCTTGAATGGATGAATCATACGAATGGTTGCCTGTGTAACTTTAGAAGAAACCTGTGCACATGCAAATTATTTGGATTCCTTTTTTCTATCCAGATGTTTAAAATTTCATTTTGAACATAGAGGCTTAATTTGAAAATTTGTTTATCTTTGTACTTCATGCACATTTCAGAAAAAGGACATTTTTACATGTATAAAATTGATTTTTTGCAATAGTTTTGATGTGTAAATTATGATTAAGTGCTTCCTTATAGCTGAATAAGAACAGATGCGTGTGATGAATATAGCAAAAACAGAAACAGATGGCATACCACATGTAAAACATCTTAATTCATCTCTTTTTATGTAAGACAATTACTGTTGCAAGTATATATTTAACTGGTTTTCTTAGTATTTGCCACTTCCCTAAAGGAAAGAAGAAAATCTCTTTTTGAAATGTAGTATACACATATACACATTCCCACAGTGTTTTGTTGTTATTGTGGGGATATGCTAACTCTTCCAATTAAACAGACAGATACACACAGAAACGCACTACATTTATCACGTTTGTATGAATCAACACAGTTACTGATCTTTGAAAAATTAAAGTTTAAGTGGTAAATAAAGTAAGTTTCATGAAAGAATATTTTTTGGAAGCAGAAAATATTTATCTCACCAGCACTCCAAAAGGAACATGCATGAATCCCTTTGCTTTTCTATGATCTATTTTTATGAATATATTTCATACGTGTTGATTTTACAACTTATTCTATATCAGAACATTTTGTTCCATGTTTGAAGAGCAAATTTAGATGAAGGATGTGTTTAGTTTTGATTATGAGAAGAAAGCTAAATAGAAAATTAAGGCAATTATATGAAAAATACAAATGTCTAAAATCTTCTCAAGCTATTGAGGATCAAAAAAGATCTCAGGTAAATTATCCAAATTGACAAAATCTACCAAATAATTCCTTAATTTTCCATGTTACTATTATTATGTGATTATAGACTTAAATAAAATTAATGTTCATGACAAGTGTGAATAATTTGGGTCACCAAATCCTGTTTTCTTCCCTAGACATTTTGTCAGTTGCTTCAGTTTGCTTTCATTGTTTCTTGTCCTAAAATATAAATATATGAATTATTTTGTAATACAGTCAAATAACATATTTCTACAAAATATAAAGCATGTGCAATCTTACAAACACCTAAATTAGTTTCAACTTTTCATCAAGTTCATTGTCACATTATTGACTAAGCTAGTCTTAATATTTAAGCCATTAAGCAAAACTTCTATTTATAAAATTAAGCAGCCTGTGTTTGAAACTTTCAGCATGTAGATATGTTAAATGATCTCATAATTGTAGAGTCTCACTGGGGTATATGCTGTGATAACATGCTCTTTGTTCTTACTCTAGGTATCTATTTGCATACCTATCAATGTAATCTCATGAATTCCTGTTAATATTAGTAGATGATCATATATAAATAATACACGTGTAAATAAACATATAAAAATATAAGGAGATAAACATTAGTAGTTGAACGTATAAAAAATTCTGTAGTACGAAGTGTATTTCATAATTTGTTTCCCTGAAAATGAAAACATGAATTTGGTTTTTATTGAAATGAGATACATTATGTACATGGATGATCACGCAAAGTCACTGCAATTATTATAAAATAATATTTTTAAGGCAAGGATACAAATGACTTAAAACCTGATCTCGGAAATTGAGTTTTTCTATTGTCATACTTATTGCTTGGGAACTATGTTGACTTTTTTGGTCATTTCAGTTAAAGTTTCCTAGAAGAATGCAAATTATGAAAGCACTCAGGCAGAAGGTTGATGAACCAGATAAAAAGCAATCAAACTAATAATTAAATTATTTGCCTAATATTTTTTTTTCTTTCAATAGATGAATTTCTTTAAATGTTCATCACATGATACTAATAGCTTTCCTGCTACGGTAACACTTGCAAATACAGATAAGGTATGCAAACATATTTATACTCAAGTAAGTTCTTTAACCAGAAAATAATGTTGTACTAATATCATTTTGTTATAAGAAGATAGAGTGTCACTAACTTGGTATCCATTTTAAAGTATAAAAGTGAGTAATTAGTCATGACAACCTGGTATAAAGACATAATTATAAAGTCATCTGGCAAGCCAGTCTTTTTCATATTTGTATAATACTTCCCTAAATTAAAATATGATGGGGTTTGGAACATAAGATAGCATGAGGCAAATTCACCTCTCTCTTTCTCTCTCTTTCACACACGCTCACACAAAACTAAAGAAACAATTCTATTTGTGGATAAGGGTGAAGATTTCTCTGTTTAGAAAATTACAGGTTATAAAGGTGTCTCACTAGAGACGTTGGTCACCAGTTCTCCTCAGAAAGAAGAACCAAAATTACAGGTGAATATGCATGTTTCAAGTGAAATACTGAGGGAAGACTGCCAAAACCTACCAGAATATCCAAGGGAAAAAGATGGGGCACAGAATAGGAAGGAAACAAGGGTTTGGAAGTAATCAACTCCTGAGGAGCTTAGAGTCCTCTAGAAACGGCAGCCAGGGGTGTTTCTTTTTCCTCCCCTCACTTCTGCAACAGACTGCTAGTTTCCAAACTCTCAGAAAGCCCCTCGCAAGCTCAAGCACTGCTGTAGACAGTGATTCAAGAACTTCTTTTTCTGTTGTTGTTCTTCAATTCTGCATTTTTATTTATTTATTTTTATTTCAGCATATTATGGGGGTACAAAGATTTAGGTTACATATATTGCCCTTGCCCCACCTGAGTCAGAGCTTCAAGCGTGTCCATCCCCCGGACAGTGCGCACTGCACCCATTAGGTATGTATATACCCATCCCCTCCACCCCCCTCCCATCTGCCTGACACTCGATGAATGTTATTACTATATGTGGACTTAAGTGTTGATCAGTTAAAACCAATTTGATGGTGAGTACATGTGGTGCTTATTTTTCCCTTCTTGTGATACTTCACTTAGAATGGATTCCAGCTCTATCCAGGGTAAAACAAGAGGTGCTATATCACCACTGTTTTTTGTTTCTGAGTAGAACTCCATGGTATACATATACCACATTTTATTAATCCACTCATGTATTCATGAGCACTTGGGTTGTTTCCACATCTTTGCAATTGTGAATTGTGATGCTACAAACATTTGAATGCAGATGTCTTTTTTATAGAATGTCTTTTGTTCTTTTGAGTAGATGCCCAGTAATGGGATTGCTGGATCAAATGGTAGTTCTACTTGTAGCTCCTTGAGGTATCTCCATATTGCTTTCCACAGGCTGTACTATTTTGCAGTCCCACCAGCACTGTATGAGTGTTCCCATCTCTCCGCAACCATGGCAACATTTACTGTTTGGGGACTTTTTGGTAAAGACCATTCTCATTGGAGATAAGTGGTATCTCGTTGTTGTTTTGATTTGCATTTCCCTGATAATTAGAGATGTTGATCATTTTTTCATATGTTTGTTAGCCATTAGTCTATCTTCTTTTGAAAAATATCTGTTCATGTCCTTTGCCCACTTTTTGATAAGGTCGTTTGATTTTTTCTTGCTGATTTTCCTGAGTTCTATATAGATTCTAATTATCAGCCCTTTATCGGATGCGAACATGCAAAAATTTTCTCCCATTCTGTAGGCTATTTGCTCTTGCGATAGTTTACTTGGCTATGCAGAAGCTTTTTAATTTGATCATGTCTCATTTACTTTTGTCGTTGCTGTGATTGCCTTTTGGGTCTTCTTCAAAAATTCTTTGCCTAGGCCAATGTCTATAAAAGTTTTTCCAATATTTTCTTCTAGAATTCTTATAGTTTCACGCCTTAGGTTTAAGTCTGGTATCCACCATGAGTTGATTTTTGTGAGAAGAGAACTTCTTAAGAGCAAAATACAGGGTTGCCAGCACACAATGTCAGTGTTGCTAACCCCCTCCCAGCCCTGAACTGAGGTGGCAGGCACTATACTGATGCACTGGTTGTGGGCCTCTGTCCTTCCCAGGGAGTCTCAGCCCTTGTGTGTCCACGCTGGATCTCCTACAAACATTCCCCACCACCCACTCATTCTGCAGCAGCTGCAGAACGCTGGCAGGTCCCAGGGAAACTGTGGGATTCCTGGAGTTCTAACATTCACAGTGTGCTGCCCCTAGGGGAAAGGAGAGTGCAATGCACCAAAGCGCTCCTTGGGACAAAGGAAACAGAGCGCATGCCCTCCCCGACATAATAGTTCCCTGCTTGTGAGCTGAAGGCGATTGTCCCTCTCCCAGCAGAGACCCAGGCACAGAGCTGGGTCGTGTAAGGGAAGAGAGTTCCACCGTAGAGGCCAAGTGGCCTTAGTGCACCGGAACAGATATGGAGATGGGGACTTCTCCACTCACTGCTCACTGTCGCTGTTGTAGCAAGGACTTCTCCCACTGGGGGGTTGGTGTGGATACGCCCTGGGATGGTCATTCCAGGGAATGTTAGGTTGGCTACAGCTCCACTGAAAGCATGCCTACCACACCTGGGTTTGCACGAAGGAGGAAGCCCATGCCTCTACCTGCAAGGAGTGCCAGCATTTCTGCAGCTATCCTGCCGGTAGAATCTCAGCCCCTGTGTCTCCACATCACTAGATTCCCCCGCAAATATTCCACAGCACCCACTCAGACTGCAGCGGCCACAGGATCCCAAAGGAACCACAGGATTCTAGGAGTTCTATAACTCAGGGAAGGCTGCCCCTAGTGGAGAACAGAGTGGAACAAACTGGGGTGACCCTTGGTACAAAGGAGAACAAAGGGTGAACTCTTTTTCATTTCAGAGTGTCCCACTTGTAAGCTGAAGGTGTCTGCTTCTGCCTCTCCCCCCACCGCCTGCAGCGGATTCAAGTGCACAACTTCTGGGCTCTGTAGGAAAGGAGAGTGGTTCCACCCCAGCAACCAGGTGGCAGTAGTGCCCAGAAATAAACATGAAGATGAGGACTTCTCCTCCGTCTTCTACTGCAGATGCAACCATGGATATTCCTAGGGGGGGGTTGACATGGATGTGCCGGCAAACAGTCATTCTGGGGCATTTCAGGCAGCTGCATCCCCACTCACTGAGTGCCCGAGGTGCTCAGGCTTGCCCACTCCTCTCTATTCAAGGAGTGACAGCTTCCTGCAGCAGAGTACAAGTAGACCACAAAACTGTCTTTTTCTGGATGAGGAAAGAAGACATCTGGGCAGAGTGCTGAAGAACAGATGTTTTCTATGGCCCTCAGCTACATCATCACCTACAGGAAAATGACAGTATTTATCTGAACTGAAAGTCATGAGCCTTGGGACAATAGTTTAGGGATAGGGAAGCAGATTGCATGTTTGCCTACCCAGCTCATTGAGTTGATGGGGTCCCCTGGAGAGTGCCCTGCCCCGTGGAGACCTCAGTGCATTTCAATATGAGCTCTCCTTGCCACATCTCTCAGGGCTGGTACTTCTCTTTATTGGGGTGTATGAGGGTGAGCTTAGTGGTCCAACTCCTTCTAGCTTTGTCCCTCCCTCCATGGCTCAGCAGAGACTGCAAGGCATTGGGCGTTCCACAGACCACCACGCAACTAGAGCAAACAGACCAACCACACACACATTCATTGGCTCCTGCTACAGACAGCTCTCACACATAAGCACCACCTACTGGCCTTGTGGTTGAACTGCAGCCCAGTACACAGCTACTGCAGTCAGCAGCTGAGAAAGCCACCACGTAAAGCCTATGTATAACCACAGAACACGTACAGAGTTTCGACCCCCTGAACGTGCCCAGATTTGAAGCTAAATGAACAATCACAACATACAGTAAAGGCATATACCAAAGCAGGAAAATAAGCAAATAAAAATGTCCTATCCATACTAAAGTACATTCAAAAATAAGAATTGACAGCTTCTTCAGATGAGTAGAAACCAGCCTAAGAACTCTGGCAGTATGAAAAACAGACTATTCTTTTGGCACTCCCAAAGGATTACACTAGCTTTCTAGCAATGGGTCCCAACCAAATTGAAAATTCCAACATGACAAAGAATTCAAAATATGGATTGTAAGGAAGCTCAGTGAGTTCCAAGACAAAATTGAAAACCAACATAAAGACCTCAGAAAAGTGATTTAGGACATGAATGAAAATTTTACAAAAGAGATAGATATTAAAAAAACAAACAGAACTTCTACATTAAATCATTAAAAGAGTTAAAATGCAGTTGAAAGCTCAAACAATAGAATAGACCAAACTGAAGAAAAAATTTCAGAGATTGAAAAGAGGTCTTTTGAAATAACCCAGTCAGGCAAAAATAAAGAAAAAAAGAATTTTTTAAAAAATGAACAAAGTCTTTGAGAAATATGGGATTATGTCAAGTGTCCAACATACAAGTCATAAGTATATCTGAGGGAGAAGAAGAAAAAGTAAAAAGTATAGAAAACCTATCTGAGGAAATAATCAAGGGAAACTTCCCTGGCCTTACAAGAGATTTAGCTATCCATAAACAAGAGGTTTAGTGAACACCAGAGAGATACAATTACAGAAGGACTTTACCATGACATGTAGTCTTCAGACTATCTAAAGTTAACATGAAGGAAAAAATCTAAAAGCAACAAGACAAAAACATCTAATTACATATAAAGCAAAGCCCATCACATTAACGAATTTCTTAGCAGAAAATTTACAATCCAGGAGAAATTAGCATCCTATTTTCAATATTCTCAAAGAACTGCCGGCCATGAATTTTGTATCCTGCTAAACTAAGCTTCATAAATGAAGCAGAAGTAAAGTCTTTCCCAGATAACAAATGCTAAGGGAATTTATCACCACTAGATTGGCCCTACAAGAAATGCTCAAGAGAGTTCTAAACATGGGAATGAAAGGTCAATACTCACCAAGATAAAAACACGTGAAACCATAAAACTCATAGGTCTTATAAAAACAATTACGTAATTGAAAATATAAACAGCAATTTGGTAACAATTATAATTATGACAGGAACAGAACCTCATATAAATATTAACTTTGAATGTAAATAGATTAAATGCCACAATTAAAAATATAGATGGGCAGAATGGATACAAAAACAGAATCCAAAAATATGCTGCCTTCAAAAGACTCACTTAACGATAAAGACTTTTATAAACTCAAGGTAAAGGTGTGAAAAAGATACTCCACGCAAATGGAGACCAAGAGTGTGCAGGAGTAGATATACTTACATCAGATAAAACAGACTATAAATCAAGAATAGTAAAAAAAGTGACAAAAAGGTCATTACATAATGATAAAGGGATTAATTCAACAAGAAGATACAATAATTCTTAACATGTATGCACCCAACAGTGGAGAACCAAGATTAATAAAACAAATACTAATAGACCTTGGAAAATAGACAGACAAAAATACAATAATTGTGGGGGACTTCAACACCCCACTCACAGCATTGGGCAGATCATCAAGGCAGAAAATCAACAAAGAAACACTGGACTTAAATGTAACTCTAGAACAAAGGGACCTAACAGACATTTAAAAAGCATTCTATTTAACAATCACAGAATATACATACTTCTTATCAGCACAGGAAACATATTCCATGACAGACCATGTGTTATACCACAAAACAAGTTTCAATAAAGTTATAAAAATAGAAATCATATCACATGCCTTCTCAGATCACAGTGGGATAAAACTCTAAATAATTTTTAAGAGGAATTTTCAAAACTATACAAATACATGCAACTTAAACAACCTGCTCCTGAATGTTCTTTAGGTTAATAATGAAATCAAGGTGAAAATTTATAAAAATTTTGAAATAAAAAAAACAGTGACACAGCATATTAAAACCCCTTAGTCACAGTAAAATTAGTGTTAACAGGGAGGTTTATTTCTTAAACACCTACATTGAAAAGATTGAAAGATCACAATTAACAACTTATTATTGCACCTGAAGGGACTAGGAAAACAAAAACAAACCAAACACAAAGCTAGCAGAAGAAAAGAAATAAAAAATATTAGAGCAGAACTAAACAAAATTGAAACAAAGAAATACGAAACGTCAGCAAAACAAAAAGTTGATTCTTTGACAAGGTAAACTAAATCAGTAGACCATTAGCTAGACTAGCCAAGAAAGGAAAAGAAAAAATTGAAATAAGTTCAATCAGAAATGAAAAAGGAGACATTAACTGATACCACAGAAATACAAAAGATCACCTCAGACTAATACGAATATCTCTATGCTCTATTTATTTCTGTTTCTTCTTGATTCAAGCTTGGGTAGTTGCATGTTTCCAGGAATTCATCTATTTCCTGTAAATTTTCTAGTTTGTGAGCCACCTGTCTTCTGAGTGGGCCCTGACTTATCTTACATTGTTAGCATAATCTTATTCTCCTTGAGATAGAGATTCATAGGAACATCAATCTGAATCATGGCAGTGAATATCAGGCCTAAGCTGATTTATTTATTTAGTTTTTAAACTCTTTAGTATTCTGAGGCTTTTGAGCCTTCTGCTTGCCATTGAATGAGAAGCTAAGGGGATGTGAGATATGAAACTAATGCAGTTGTCTTGAGGTCATTGTAAAAAACCCCTTCTGAGATGCAAGTCAGGACTCAGATGAGTGGAGAGCTGAGCCAGGACTTGCACAGGTCCTTTATGCACCATTTGAGCTCTTAGAAGGTGCTGCAGTAGAAGCCTGACAAATTTCTGAACATTTTTAATTGAGACAAGGAATTTCCCTTTAGCTTCAGCCAGATTTAATTGCATTTTTCTGACCCTTAGAGTAGACAGAATCCTTATAAGGATGCATTCAACAGGAATATAATAAAGCAGATGTTTCCTTTTTATCTTAATTTTTACAAAATCTCTTATAAAGACATGAGGTTCACAGCCACTCAAATTATAACTGAAGTGAAAAGTCTTTATATGAGTGATAAAAATACAATACAAAAAGAACTGTGGTTAAAGGATGGCTGTGTCCCACCCATCCAACCTGCTTCTTTAGTGGTCTTAAACAATGCACATTTGCTGTGTTAGGGATCCAAAGAACAAGGTTACAAAAGTATCTATTTATCCATTGTTTTTGTATCAAATAAATCTATTCAAATTTTCTGTCTGCCTTTCTTTTTCTAGATTTAATTTATTTTCTATTCTGACAGAAATTAAGATTTTTAATTGTTTAATCATCTGTTTGCTTTCTCCCTTACAATATGCATTTATTATATCCTTGCCAGATTGACAGTGATTTACTAAATGACTATGTACAATTATAGCACTTTACCAATTTGAGCAAACATTTAATAATTGTCTTTACAAGACTGAATATAATGGGTTCATTGATTAATATCATGAAGACATAACAGAAAAAAGATCTGCAGTGGAGGGATAGCATCCATCATTTTTTTTTTTTTTTACAGAGGATGTCTGTCATTTTTGAAAGGCAAATTTTTATTATTTCCATGGCATGCTAATATTTATCTTATTGTGTTCACATTTTTACTGATATGACTAATATAACTAGGCAAATGTGAATACATAAGAATTTAACTAGGCTGTGAAACTGGAAGCAGAATTCTGTGATGTAGGATTCGCATTTAAGAAATATATTCCCATATTTTATCAAATCTTAAGACATCATTGACTGTAAGGTGCACCATTATTGTATATATCACTAATACATTTTTTAAATGGAGCTTATTAAAACTGGATCACTTGTAAGACACTTTAAATATGGCAGCTATACACAAGTTAAGGAAATATCACTGACAGTGGAAAGTTGTTTTTCAATATACATATTCCTACTAGAAATACAAAAGCGGACCAGATTCTGTGTGTCCAGCCCAATGGTAGAGGTTGTCTGACTTTAATTTGGGCTAATCTGGTCAGCAGACAATTATACTTTCTTGTAGCTGTACTTAACATTTTTCTTGTTATTGATGTAGTAAATAAAGCATATTTTCATGTCTTTATTAATCATTTATATTTCCTCTTCTCTTAATATGAATTGCATATTTTCTTCTCCATACTTTTATTGACAGAGTTGTTTCCTTCTTGTTTGTTGGAACTGTTACTATATTCTGAATTATTATTTTTTATTTTTTTATTTACGCATTATGCAATTATTGTTGCCCAGTTTGGGGCTGAACTGTTCAGCATCGCTTGAGAAATATAAATTCTTCATATTAAGATGGACAAATTTATTCCTCTTTCTATATTGTTTTATTTTTGTGTCTTATTTAAGAAATACTTTCCTATCCTAAGGGCATAAAACATTACCTCAATTTAGAAAAATTAATGTTTGCTTTGTATTTAAAAAATTAATCTATCTCGTATTATTTTTGTTTATGTGCATGATGTGAGGTGGGCATTGCCTTTCAATTTCTTTCACCATGTGTATAAATTAATAACCCGATCACCGTTTGTTGATTGATTCAGTATTCTTCAGTGAAAAACCATGTCACCACTGTCATAAATCAAGTTTTCATATAGGTTCGTATTTCCCCTTTGCTCTCCATTCTATTCCATTACACTAACTAAGAATTTGCATATCAAACTGTAATAATGTGTAGCTTCAGTGTTAATTTTGATATCTGTAGGGCAAGTTTCATCATGTTGATTATTTTCAGAAATATGTCTTGGCCCATCTTGGCTACGTACACTTCCCTATATATTTCAACTGTCGTGAACAGCACATGTGAAATTTTGTTTGAAGTCTCTTTAAATTAGCAAATCGATTTGGAAAGAATGGATATCTCTTTAAGATATTGAGTTTCTTGTCCATCAATATTTTATTCACATTTAATGTATTTTAATACACTTTATATTTCTCCCCCCAAATAACTTACTCATTGTTTATAAAACTCATTCCTACATGGTATGAATATTTTTGTGTCTATTGTAAATTGTATTTTTATACAATTTTTTAAGCAATTGTTTAAATATTCTATTTTATTGCTAGCATGTAGCAATCCTGTATTCAGCTATGCGGAGCTCTCCTATTAATTTTAATGATTTATAGATTCTTTTCAGTTATGTATATGGACAATTTTATTTCAGTTTTATCCTAAATGGATAATGGGAAATTACTTCCCAGCTATTCCTGTGACTTGTGCACCATCCCTCTATTTGCACAAAAATCTGGGAAGTTTATGTTTCCTAGAAAATAGAAGGAGGCTATTAAGTCTCTGGTCCATTATAAGCACCACCTTATTTTCCCAACCCACATGGATCATTGAAGGCTCCTGTTTATGCCACATAAAGAGGTTGGGATACTGCCAAGTTCCAAAAGTTCTGGCACTAGATCTCAGTCTCCGTAGAGTTACCACACAGCCCTTTCCTGTGAGCAGTTGTTTCCTCCTCAAGATGTTTCAGGGGACACTGTGAATGCTTCCAGCATTCTTGGACATTTCCAAGTCTGTAGGAATCACAATATCCCTCCTTTGTTATCCTCAAAGTCGTTATCCTGCATAGCATCCCCAACTCTGCACATCACCCTAGCATAATGTCTTTAACGAATTTCAATTTCATGGAATAATGCAAGCACTGTGGATTTCAAGTAACTTTCCCCCAAGGAGGAGGGTATCAATGGGGAGGAGTGACCTGAGAGAAGACTTACTGCTTGTAAATCAGATGGTAGAACATGAATTCATATAATCTTAAACCGTATTACCAAATTTGTAACGAGATTTGTTGGTGGGGCTGCAGGCATACTGAGATAGGAATCATCCATACAGGGAATGTCCAAGTTGCCCAGATCTATGCCCAAATTCACACACACACAAACGTCTTCTGTGTTAGTTTCTTACTGCTGCTGTAAACAAATTACCATGAACTTAGTGGTTTAAAATTTATTACTTTATATTTCAAGAGGTCAGAAGTCCAAAATCAGTCTCAGTGGGCTAAAGTCAAGGTGTGGGCAGAGCTGGGTCCTTCTGGAATCTCTGAGGGGATAATTCATTCCTTGCCTTTTTCAGCTTCTAGAAGCTGTCTGCATTCTCTGACTTATTGTCTTTTCTAACGACACATGAACCTTTTGCTTCCATTGTCACATCTCATACTACTCACTCTGATCTTCTGCCTCCCTCTGTTAAAACCCTGTGATCACATCAAAATCACTGAGATAATCCAGGATAATCTCCTCATCTCAAAATCTTTAACACAACCCCATCTTCACATTCCCTTTTGCCATATAAGTTAACTTTCACGTGTTCCTTGGGTTAGGATGTAGACATTTGGTGGGGATCGCTATTCAGCTTACCGCATTTGACTATTAAATATCACTATTTGCATGTCCCATGGAGATTTCAATTAAGCCAATTTAAATGTATAATTTTAATATTCTTACAAATTCTCCTTACACGGCTCTGTTGATGGAAGCCACTTGCCCAAATAAACGCCTAGTAATCATGCAATTGTTATTGTAGTTATTCTTCTCCTTTCATTACATACAATTAATTTCTAAATAAGTTATTTTTCCCTACATAATCACTGATTTCACCACTTGTTTTAATTCTCATTGAGTTTTATTTTTAATTTTTCTCTCACCTTTTACACATTAGCCATAATGATTTTTAGCAGTCTTCCTGCCATTGGACTTAAACTTTCCAACTCATTTAACACTATAGCCATCAGAGTGGTTTTTCTAAAACATAATTTGATACAGTTACCTTTCTTCCTTACAAAATATCTAAAGATATGATGCTGAATTGTGCAATAACTTTCTGTTGTCTATAGGGTAAAAGCTAAATATTCAGTTATTGGTGGGTAAGGCCCTATCTAAACTGGATAGGTTGTAACAGTACTTACTACAGTGATGGTGTGATTAAATTTTGGATTCCTCACTGGCTTAAGTGCTTCACAAAACAGAAACCATACCTCCTTTTACTCACTGTTGAATTTCCAGTGACTGGCACAGAATGTGACAAATGTATGCTCATTTGTTAGTTGAAGGATTGAAGGGATTTTATAATTTGGTATTTCCCTTTTAAGCTTTTCTTTTCCAATTTACACATGCATACACACACAAATCCAAAAATCATGTACTGAATTAATTGTTTTGCAACTAGTTTGCCATACTCTGGTGCATCCACTGTCTTCAAACATTTCTGCTATATCTGCCTGTAACATTCCTTCTTACTGAATGAATGGACAATTATATTTGAACCTACAGACATTAAATTAAATGTTCCTAATCCACTCTGTATGTATGTACGTCTGCAATACTTTAAAAAGCCTGACCAAGATGCTGAAATATGACAAGATTGTCGCAATTAAAATATAGTCACTTATATTAAACAAAAAAAACCAAAAAGAAAACCAAAATACTGACAGAGCCAGGGAAAATCATGAAGGGATGGTTCTCATGCATGTATGCCTGATAGTAAGAATTATCACAAAAGACTGCAAAACCCACAAAAGCTTACACAAAAGAATATTTATGTGAGGGCACCACCCTTGTTATTAGCCTTCGTAGCCAAGAAAAAATGCTAACAAATAACTATGTAATCCTCTTCATTTTTCCTTTAAAAACCTTTATCTTCTTTTATTTTTCTGAATGTGTACATAGTTTTCTATGGCACGCGTATTTCTATTACAATACTCTATTCCCAAACAAGTATCATTTTCTATTAGAGAGCCTCTCTCTGTTGTTTAGGTTGACAGTTTACAAAGAATTAAGCATTTTTGATCTTTCCTAGCTGTGTTAGATTGTTATTGCTGCCATGAAAATATACCACAGATTTAGTAGCTGACAATAAACACACATTAATTATCTCATAATTCTGCAGTCCCCAAATCCAGGATTAATCAACTGATATCCTTGCTTTGGATGTCATAATGCCAGAATCAAGGGAGGCTGTTATACAAAGGCTATGAAGACAATATGTCCCTGGAGTCAATCAAGTTGCTGACCGGAGTCAATTATTTGCAGTTGTAGAACTGATGTTCCTACTTCCAGCAGGGGCTGCTCTTTGCTGGAAGAGGCTACCTGCTTGCTGTCTCAAGCTTTCCTCATTGCCCCCTTCATCAACAGAGTCTTCCTCTTCTGTATCATCTCTCCTCACCCTTCTTCTGTAGTTATGTCTCAAATGGACTCTTCTGTTTTCTTTTTCTGCTTTTCAAAGGCACTTCTGATTACAGTGAATCCACCCAGATAATACACCATACTCTCCCCGTTTTATTGTCAGCTGATTGATAACCTTAATTCCATCTTCAAAGTCACTTCACAACAATACCTAGATTAGTTTTAATGTTTGATTGAATAACAGTTAATGATTGATTGAAAACAATTAATAGGGATGGGCATTTTTGGAAATCTGCCTGACACAGTACTGGTAAGGGAGGATGACATTCTAACCTTAGGAATAATAGAAAATAGCATCAAGAATTCTTTGAAACATTCAGGATATTGTCTGTAAAAGTGAGGCAGGAATGGTGGGCTATAGAAATAAATGATGGAAGTTTTGTGAGCTATTAGGGAACTTAACATTTTTCTTTTAAGTTAGCTTATTTTCATTTCTCTCTTTTTCATTTCCTCTTGGGGAGTATTAATATTAGCAAGGCAGTTTATAAGCTAATAAAAGATGGAAAAGCTGAAGACACAGCATCCTAGTCCACTGCAGGCTTGAACAAAAATGGAAGCCAGGTGGGAGTAGTATGTGTTGGGGCTTAGTGAGGAAAGAGGAAAGCAGATTGTGTGGCCGAGCCCTGCAGGAACCAAGTGAAAGCTTACCTGGCAGACGAGTCATGAAAAATTATTAAAGAAAAGAATAATGCTTTGTTTTTAAGATTTAATTAACTCAAACAAAAAACATAAGGTTGTTAAATTGTTTCATTAATGCTTTTCTGTATTCTGTGTTCTGTTTCCTCACAAGTCCACTGTACAGATGATCCAAAGAAATACGTAGTCTATTTGATTATTGTAAAGATGAGTAGATTTAAATAGCAATACTAAGTGCAACATTTTCAAAATATATTCTAAAATTTAATATTTCCATGCAGAGAGAATAAAAACATACTTTCTCTTTATACTACTTTGAAATATCTAAATTTTCACAGTAAGTATTATATTAAGAGGAATGGTAATAGGTGTAATTAATAGTTAATAATTGTTAAAATGTGCTTGTTATTCTTGCATTGCTGGTAGAATTTATGATTATTTTTCCACTTTCTACTTCTTTTTATACTTTATTCTTTTATTCAACACAAAGTATATCTAGAAGCTCTAAAATTTGCCACATGCTGCAATATAAAATTGAATGAGGTAGTCCTAGGCCTTGATAAGATCAGTCTGTCGTGAAAAGACAGGCAAAAAAAAAAAATTCAATACACTGAGTATAGAAAGTGTTATAAATGGGGAAGCTTCTGAAAGTCAGCATGAAAAGATAAGGATTGTTTTAGAATGTGAAGTAACCACCCAGTAGTTGGACTGGCTTGTGGAGGTGGTTTATTTTATAGATCACTCCGTGAAGGCTGATTTATTCTATTTATTTTGAGGTTGAATTTTGGCACATTCTATTTGGAAAGATCTATTATTATATCAGATATTTCATTCTTGTAATAATAAAGTAGGTTTGTATTGGCGGGAATGATGCTTTATGTATGTTGTCTATCCAACTGATTAGGAACTTCTCAATGTTTAAAGATATGTTTTTTGGTGTTTATTGTATTTTTCCTTCCTTATGGGGATTGCCAAAAATAGCTCAAATGAGCTTTACCAGCCTACTCCTTACCTCTGTTAGTCTGACACTACTCCCATCCAAATAAATAATACAAATAAAAGTACTGTGATCGCTGTGCAAACATGGATTCACGTAAGAGAAACTATCATCTCTCCCTATCAGGGAGAAATTTGCATAGCAAAAATTAAATAATGCTTTTATTGCAAACAACTTTCCTGGTCTTCCTATCCCTTACAATCATATTGCAACTCTATACTCTTCCATTAGAGAAATTCTGGATCAGCTGCTACTGTTATGGAAGATTGGATAATGTCCCCAGGCTTAGGTTGAATGATCCCGAATCCCCTTTTCAGAGGGGAAATAAGAAAATTCCATCTGTCACTGTGATCTTACATATTCTCATGTGCAAGTGCTAGATATTATAAGGATTATCTACAAACACTTGGAATGAAGCTGTCTATTCCAGAAGTCCAGAAATAACTGCCTCATGAATTTTACGTTTACATAGAGATCATGTTACCCTTTCATTAAATTGTTGGAAAGCTGGAAGGATACAAAATGAAAATTATTTTGAAAAAAATATTATAAATTGTTAAAAGAAGCAACTCTAACATTTTAAGCTCTTTGTTTCTCTGAACCAGGCTGAAGGTAGAACTCAGGCTGCCCTCATGTGCCAGCAAATACTCTAGGGTCAATAGAAGATCTCAAGTTTTTCTGACTCTCTAAAGAACAATTATATTTTCTGGATGGGTGGAATCTAAGAGTACATCTCTAGAGTGTTGTCTTCCACAGAAGATGTAAGTAGGTAGGGTCCCATACATATTTTTCAAAGATTTTAACTGTGTACATTAAGATGAATATTTTATTTTTAATTCAAATCAGAGGAGTCATAAGTGAATGTAGGCAAAGTATCCATTGAAGAAAGGAAACAAACCAGTTTATGGATTTTAAATTGAAAAGCATTTAGTACAGGGTACTTCCAAAATGGATTGGAAAACTGAAAAATAGTCTGTATTCTAAGTCTCCCGAAAAGATTACAGGGACATTACAGAAGTGATTCAACAGGGGGCGATACTACATTTCAGTCCAATTACATTAGCGCTAAACCAGAAGGGGAAAAAAAAAAAGTTGCTGCTGCCAAGGCTATCTCTCACACCCGGGAGGAAAATATGAAGAGTGGGAGAATGTTCAGGGCAGCTCATATTTCCATGTTCTCGCTTGGCAGCACCTTGCTTGCCAGAGCTGTCAAGTACTGCAGTATAATAGCCTGTGACCAATTTTTGCTTCCAAGTCTCAAAAACGTACACCAAATATTTTAAGTAGAATTTTTAGGCACAAGAGAGTTTGGGCAATGTAGTTTCCAATCTTCCAGCATTCTCACCTAAATGAGATAGAATGCAAAATTGAATGGGGCCAATCCAGAAAACCCAGCATATATTAATACATTCTACACCATAGTAATCATTAATGTATGCAGGTGATATCAGAAATCTGAAGAAAAAATGATGAAATGTTTATTTTGGCAGTGCATATTTAATGTATTCGTCCTTCCAAATTAAAAAAAAAAAAAACTCTACATCAAATTATGTGGATGTTTGCACTATTTCAAAATCATATATTTTCATGTATTATTACAATATCCTAATATAACTGATAAGAGATCTATACACATTTTCAATATTTGCATATTTAATTTTTATGTATTTCTTAGCTGTCTGCTGTATTTATTAAACATAGGCAGATGTAAATAATTAAGAAACTCATGATTTGTTGTTAGTTACTAAACTATCTGAGTTTCATTTTACTTTTCTGAGAAACAGATGATAAAAATGGAATGCTCAATTTAAACAAAATGACGCATTACAAAGCTTAGAATATGATTTGAGTATGGTAAACATTCAAATATCACTAGCTATAATACTGAGAAGATGGTCATGATTATGATTGGTGATATAGAAATTATAAGGGAGACTCCTACTGAAATACCTACAGAGTTTTTGCATGAAAAATGTGTTTTCTTGTAATTTTCATGTACTAACAATATCTAGATTTGGTGAATGTTTAGCAATACTAATATTTTTCTCCATAACTCTTAAGTTACTACTAGTATCACTGAGATAATTTTTCTTTATATTTGTTTGGATGCATATAGAATTTCCTCAATACTGGAAATTCAAAAATACAATTAAGTTATACTCAGGTGTTGGATTTATTTCTTTAATTTTGTCAAGTGCCAGAAAAGTATTCTTCACTTCCCACCTTCTAAAAACCGCACTCTTAGGTTCATTACCATACTCATCTTCTTTAATTATTTGATTAATGCCTTCTGCTTTGTTTGCACCTTTGAGTATGCTTATTATATCTATATATCTTTCTCACCAAATGCATTACTAGTCATTTTGGTATTTTCATTATAATTTACATGTCTCTTTTTTCTTTGTGTCTTGTGATATTTTTAAATGCACTTTTTTTTCAGAATAGTTTTAGATTTGAAGGGAAGTTACAAAGTTAATACAGAAATCTTTTATAATACCCATCCGATTTCTCCTCCGCTTAAGGTCCTTACATTACTATGACACATTCGATGCAACTAATGAAATGATATTGATGCATTATCCTTAGCTAGAATCCATGTGTTATTCAGATATCCGTAGTTTTTACCTAATATCATTTTCTGTGTTCTAAGACCCAAGCCCATGATATCACACTACCTTTTAATCATCACATCCTCTTAGTCTCCTCTTGCTTAGGACAATTTCTCAGGCTTTTCTTATTTCGTAAGTCTTTAACAGTTTTGAGAAGTACTGGTCGGATATTTTTTGTAGAAAACTTCTCAGTTGAGGCTTTTGTGATGAGTTTCTAACAACCAGACTGTAGTTACGGGTTTTTAGGAGGAAGGAAGACACAGAGTTAAATAACTTTTCTCATTGCATGTTATCAAGGGCACATACTATCAATGTGATTTACAGCTGTTGATGTTGACCTTGGTCACCTGGCTGAGGTAGTGTTTGTCAGTGTAAAGTTATTTGTTTTCCACCCTTTCCAAACTGTATTCTTCTGGGAAAAGTCACTATGTGCACTATATACATGAGGAGGGGAGAGTTATATTCCACCTTTTTGACGAGAATATATATCTCTATATAAATTACTTTAAATTCTTCTGATGGAAATTTTATCTATTCTTCCCCATGCATATATACAAGAGATGAGAACACTGAGAAATTGCCGAACTTTTTTCAAACTCTTTAAATTAATCAAAGGCTTACAACAATCTGAGAAGCATTTATTCTATAACTATATCTGAGCCTCAGTAAAACAGTAAGCTGCATGGTATTTTAACTTGTCCCATTCCCCTCACTCTTTGCCAGCTCTGTGGCAAAGAGCTGACTGTGGTTATTGCTATTAGGGTGTCATTGCTTTTAGGCCTTCTCAGCAAGCAGAGCTTGTGTGTGTGTGTGTGTGTGTGTGTGTGTGTGTGTGTGTGTGTACTTACTCCAGCAGCAAATAGTTTATTCTATCCTCCCTGACTCTGCTTTTCTGAATCCTTCCAGTCTAACAGTGAGAAAGCTAGCTCCCAGCAACCGCCATCCAATGGCTTACTTGTTTATTCCCAGTATGTGATTATAGTGGATTCAGGATTGTTAACTCTCCTGAATAATAACTTTGCCAACAGAGTAAGTACATTGCTTGTTTACTGATCCTTTTGTGTTTAGTCTTACAATGTCCACTCATTTCCAAAATAACTTAGGTCAGAAACATTTTTCCCCACCCCTTCCATGAAACTGTCTTCTATATGGTAATATAATACAATTCTTTTGTGACAGTCTGCATCCCACCCTAGGATCTCCCAACTTCATAATCGATTTCTTTTTTTTTCCCCCCTGTATCATTGTATAGGTTTTGACAAATGTGTAGTGCCATTTATCCAGCATTGCAGTGTCATACAAAATACCTTCACAGTCCCAAATTGTCCTCTGTGGTTCACCTATTCAGATGGTTACATCTATCTGGGGTGGTGTTTCAGGGGAGGTTCAAATCCACTCTGATTCCTGCAGTGGCCGTTAGGCTGGTGGGCTTTACAGCAACCTGTTTGTGAAGCTACTTTTTGGTTTTCAAAGCTCCCACAGAGCTAGAAATGAGTGAGGGGAATGGAAAAGGTTAAAATATCATGAAGCTTGTTTTATTGAGGTTTAGATATAGAATAAATGCTTCTCAGATTGTTGTAAGCCTTTAATTAATTTAAAGAGTGTGGAAAAGTTGATTTTGACCATTTTTTTTTCAGAGTTCTCATCACTTATACAGAGGATTGAATGTTTTGACGTCCTTACTACAACATCCAGGGAGTGATTCCCTTCCACCTCTCTTTAGATGGAAACTGAGGTTGTTTCCCATTATTTACAATATAATAATAAAACATTGACTGCCATCTTACTTTTACAGAAATATAAGCCTGTTAGTACATAAGTTATTTGAAATGGAATAAAGACTCAAAACAGGTGAATATTGTTCTACCGCAAATAGAATGAAGTGCTGTTACATACTGCGACATGGATGAACCTAGAAAACATCCTAAGTGACAAAAGCCTAATGCAAAACATACATAGTGTACAATTCCATTGATATGAAGTGGGCAGAATGAGCAGATACAGAGAGACAGAATATAGGTTAGCAGTTTTCAGGGGCTGGCATCACGTGGCAATGGAGAGTAATTGCTAACAACTACAGGGATTTTTAGGAGTTGTTGAAAATCTTCTAGAATTAGATAACAGCAATGGTTGCACAAATCTGTGAACATATTAAAAACTGCTGAATTGTACATTTAAAAATGGTAATAGATACACTTTAAATGGATGGGTCATTTATGATTCATCCCTGCTATGAATACCATACATCTATTAATAAGAAAAAAGTAGATTCATGTAGATTTATAGACTTTTTTACTGCTACATAAACATGGAAAATTTCATAAGTTTATTGTTTCAGAACTTAAGTGACCTAACAATAGCCACACAACAATCCTGCAATTACTTTTAAGTGTAAGTGGTTTTAAATGTTTTTGTGCAGACACATGTAAATGAAGAGAAAGTAAACTGGAACATCGCACAAAATGTTCATTCAGTTTGAAATTGAACTCAACTCAAGCTTGTCTCAGGCTGGAAAAGCGATAGAGAAGGAAGCCATGATCAGTTTCTAGTATTTATTCCAAGTATATCCATGTGCTATGATTTTTCTTATTCTGCAGTATAAGAGTGAGCAGAGGGAAATGAGGTAAGGATTGATAGAGCTTGATTGGTTTTACTGTGAACTGAAGTTAACTTGGCCATGTCAGTGGGGATGCGCTCAGTGAGAACAGAGGTTGAGAGTAACATAAGAGGAGCCTGAGACCTAATGGAGGCTGTGCATCCAGGGCTTCTTAAGGCACCTCTGACCAACTGCAACATGCAGAGTGTAATGGTTTCAGAATCACTTGTATCTCCCAAATCTTACACAACTTCAATTTTGGACAAATTTAATCTGGAAACGTACAAGTAAGAGTATTCTAAAAATGTAAGTCCAAAATATAGTTGACTCTCTATAGAAAAACATCTGTAAATTTTCCCAAATTTAAATATGTGTTTATCAATCTTTTTTCCCCATAATTGTACCTCTAAGGATCTTTTCTAGGTTTCTTTTTTGCTAATTGCACCTCCTTCACGAAATTTCCATACCACAGTTGTACAGTATATCTATTTACATGCTGTGGAACTTTGGAGGACCACGAATCATTTAAATGTCTAAGAGTTTTTATCATTCTCCTGTTTTTATCATCCCTCCATTTTTTTTTTCAAAAAAAAATTTACTTCCTTAGGGAAAATATAATTTCCATAGAGGAATCCATTGTGTATATGTTATGTACACACACACATACAGACATTGCATTTGACATTTCTGTTTCACTATTCTTGAATGAGTTATAATTAATCATTTTTATGATCAATTATAATAACAATAATTTTGTAATTATTACAAAATCTTACAAAGCTTATGGATTACAGAGCTTAATGGATAAACTTTGTAATTATCCATTAACATGCAGATGGATACTTTTTAACTCTGTCTCTATCCAACAAGTTGTCATTCTTTTATGCCCAAGGAATAAGTGGATATTTATATATACTACCATTTCAGAGATCAAGTAGTTTTAGCAGAAAAGATGGGTACACTGAATCACATTTAATCATAGCAGGAACACTTTGCTGTGTTTTAATTTCTTAAATATTTGGTGATGCTGCTTCTTCAATGACCAAGTTAATGCATTGCATTTTCAATAGGATCACCCTAAGATTTGGAGGCTATGTTAGTCTTTTGGTGTTATTCTGTGAATGACATGCCTGTGACATGGTAAATCCTGCTTTCTTAAAATTTGAGACATTCTACTAGAGCTAACTTAGAAATCAAGTAATTGACAAATGTGAAAGAAAATTTAACAATACTGTCTAGGAGATATATTTTTGCTAAGATCCTAGTCATTCTTTGAAGCTATCGGGTTATAGCTACTTCTTCCAGGATCTCCCCTTCTGAATTTCCAGAAATGTATACCAGTCCCACAAGAATGGATTTGTGATTCGACCCTTGATATCTTCATTTTTATCTGGTCCTTTCGTATTATAAATAAGTGCAATTTCAGGAATTCTGAGCATGTAGATGGTATCTTTCTATAGTTCTGTGTTATAATGAAGGATTTTTTTTCCTCTTCTTACGAATCTATAGTCACTTAAATTTGAAAAAACATAACACAGTTATACTAAACATATTTACTCAAGTGAACATTTTATAAGTTCTCAGACTTATATTTATTAATATTTATTTTAAAAGTAATAATTTTTAATATGCATAAATCAAAATGAGAATATCTATAAAAGATATCTGAAGTAGATTATCTACAATAAATTGTTATTAAAAACAATTGGTTTTCTTTATTACCACAGAAGTTAAGAGTCTGTACTACTTAGAGGGAAAACACGGATCACTCATTCAGTAAGTGTGCATTAAAAGTCTACTATGTGTCATTTTAAGTTTTAGACACTACATAAATCAACAATGAACAGAAATGACAAGAGCCCTGTTATCGTGGAAACACTATGAAATTGAGAATAGACAAACAATACACAAATACATTAATAAAACCTCAAAGAGCGGTAAGTTTAAGGGAACAGAGAGTAAACAGAGAAGCTATATTAAAGAGTGATAGATATGGATATCTTCCCTGAGTCCATAACTTATGATTTGACATATTAATACAAAGGATGAGAAGAAGGCAATCATAGGAAAAGCCAGAAGAAACTCACCTATTCAGACTAGAAAATCTTTAGGACAAGAAAACATATTTGAGGAAGACAGAGGAGGCCAAGGTAGCCAGGGAATAACAAAACAGAAAAGAATGTGATAGACTAAGCTGAAGGAAAGCAAGGGTCCAGAATACACAGTTCCTTAGCAGCAATGGAGAAAAGCAATGGGAAAGCCACTAAATATTTTAAGAGAGAAGTAATTTATATTAAGTGCGATGAATCAGAGGTGAGGAGAAAGAGGACGCTGTGAGACAATTTAGGAGACTTATAGTTTAGGCTAGAGATGATAGTGACATGGAATATGGTAAAAGTGTCAAAAATGAAGATAAATGAATGCATTTTATATATCATTTGGATTTAGAAATGTCAATATCTGTCAATACACAAGCTGCAGCACAAGGAAAATGAAACAATCGAGACTACTGGACTATAAAACTTGGCCAATGCTGATAATTTTAACTGAGATGGGAAAGACTAGTAACAGATATGGGTGGTAGAAACAGCAATCAAATGCTTCATTTGTACTTATGCTTGAATTAATAATAATTATTATTTTATCTTCTTAGACCTCAGACACAATCATAATGAGTGTATGGCACATAGCACTGGTCTGACAAACTACTAACTTATTATATTTATCTATTCATTCATTCCATTATATTCCCACTCACTACTTCCATTCCCCTCTTGTACCATAAAAAACCATCCTAATGTATTTTATAAGAATCTTTTTACTTATGTGTATTCTTATAAAATGTGTAATTTTTATGGTTATCTATTTCAATTTGCAAAATAAAATGTTGATATGATATAGACTTTATTCTCATTCTATTTTGTTTTCCTTTACAAGCATGATTTTAAGCTTTTCACATGTTATTGACCGTACACCTGGACTGATGCTGGTGATTGCCATAATATTCAGGAGAGCACATATACCCAATGCTATGTATTCATTTCACTACTGTTATGTGAATATCCTGATTGCCTCTACAATCACACACCCTACAAGTAAAACTACGGTTAACATTCTAGTAAACGTTCCTTTAGACACTCGTTTAAGAATTCATCTTAGATAGTCACCTAGGAGAAGGGTTGCTGAGATGTAAAACAAATATATTTAATTTCACTTAATACCACCATTCTGATCTCCAGAATGTCTGTATCAAAATACACTCATTCCAGCAACAAATGTAGAATCTGAATCCTACATTCTCAGGAAAAAATTATATTAGGAAATTTAAAATTTTTGCCATTCTCATGTGAATTACACCTTCTATAATTTATATTCAGCACTCATATTCTAATAATGAGTAAGGTGTGAGTATTCAAATTA